>NW_023611137.1:0-211175 GCF_013339725.1 Rhipicephalus microplus
CGGAAGGGCATGCGTAGTGCACACGTGTGCACAAGCACCAGAACCCGGTAACCTGAGCGCACTCACCATACCGCCACCAAAAAACGAAATTTGTGCTGAGCTAAGTTAAGCAAGGCACACGAATGCACTGTGAACCGATTGACTGCATGCGAAATGCTTCTGATAATTCTCGCGAGGTGATGAGACAAGCCTTTTTTGACATAGAAGTCATTAAAACGAAGCTCGACAAAATGCACTGACAATAAACACTTTCAGTGCTGGTGCCTTTTACCGTATGAGGCGGCTCTGACCACGCTCTCAAGCGTGTGTTGGTGCTTCCTAGTGATTTCTAATGTACTGTACAGCGTTTACAATGCTGCCTAACGGGTTGAAAGACCCAGAGAGGTACTAAAAACACTGTTGTTTTTTGTTCTAATGGCGACGAGCAAAACGTGTATTGCGTAAGGAAGGTTTTCATTGATATGTGAGGTTTCACGTCCCGAAACCACCATATGATCATAAAAGAAGCCGTTGTGGAGGACTCCAGAAATTACATCACCTGGATTTCTTTAACATGCAGCCAAATCTGAGCACATCGGTCTACAGAATTTTCGCCTCCATAGAAAATGCAGCCGCCACAGTCGAAGTTCAATCTTGCGACCTGCGGGTCAGCAGCCGAGTACCCTAGCCACTAGACTACTGCAGTGGTGCGTGTAGGCAAGGTAACGCTGACATTTAAAATTTGGTTGAATTTCAAACATGAAGGTAATCTATCTGGCCCAACTTTCCATCTAGCTACAAGGTAACCACGCTCGCCTTCGAAGAGAAGGCAAGTATGCGAGGTGGGAGGAGAAAAGTTTGGAAGGCAGGTCATATTAAGGAGTTGGCGGAGACAACGAGACCGCAGCAAGCACAGGGCCGGGTTTATTGGTGGAAATATGAGAGGCATGTGTCCAGTTGTCGCTGTAGGGAGGTTGATGATGATACTGCTTAGTTTGTTAGATATCTTAGTCGGCTATTTTTAAGCGTTCCTCGTCCATATGTTGTTCGCAATGTCAAAGTGCTCCGACGTTTTTTTTTCTTAATGCCAAACATTTTTGTGAAATGTAGGCACTTTGGCCGTTTCTATCTACTATCTATCTATCTATCTATCTATCTATATATCTATCTATCTATCTATCTATCTATCTATCTATCTATTATCTATCTATCTATCTATCTATCTATCTATCTATCTATCTATCTATCTATCTATCTATCTATCTATCTATCTATCTATCTATCTATCTATCTATATATCTATCTATCTATCTATCTATCATCTATCTATCTATCTATCATATCTATCTATCTATCTATCTATCTATCTATCTGTCTGTCTGTCTGTCTGTCTGTCTGTCTGTCTGTCTGTCTGTCTGTCTGTCTGTCTGTCTGTCTGTCTGTCTGTCTAGCCAGCTAGACGCTACGTCTGGGTGCTATCGTGGTCTTCTCCTTTACACACACTAATTTTTTGCATGGAAAGACAGCGGTGAAGCAAGAACACAATGAACACTTCACTGAATGAATAATAACGTGATAGCGTTAGAGAGATCATGTCGCAGAAATCCCGCCGTCGGCGTCGGCCCCGTTGGTTATGTGCGAAAAATCGTCCATGAGCGAAAAATCAAGTTACAGAGACTGCCGCTGGAGGCCGCTACTTGTTCACGCACGCGCGCGCGATCACACTGAAGAAGCAACGCATTTGAAGAAACTACCAAGTGCTCAAGGCCACGAGGCATGGGTAACGAAGTTTTTTTGTCTCTGCCACCCCTCCCTGCTTAGCTTCCAGTGCTTTCGTCGGCACGATAGAAGAGATTATGCAATTGCAGCATGGACAAACCTTTTTAATTCCACTCGCACTGGAGGGTTCTTAAAATTTTTGCAGTGTTGAATTCGTGAGGCAATAAGCTCTTTCAGTGAATTCATTCCATGGCTACTTGAAAAAGTGTTTCAGGGGCCCTTTAACGAAATTGTTTGACAGGTGTCAAGACGGCAACGAGCCCAATCGGCGATTTGTAGGCGCCATTGTGAGGCCTCAAACTACGTCGAAAATGGCCGGAATAGTGCAGCCATCCCACTTAGGAACTTTCAAACACACAGGAATGTCAAAGTGCTCTAAAATTGGACAACTATGTTCATCTAGCAGAAAATATATGCCTGTCCAGAGTTGTTGATCAAGCAAACAGCAAACGCTAGACAATGTGCTATCTAGCTGTGAGGCATTGTGAGACTCTTAATGGACTGCGATATGGCGAGCGCACGGCGTGTGTCTTGGAGGCTATGCGATCCTTGCTTCGGATCAGAAACCTGTATGTAGCATTCGCGCGCGCGCGCTGGTAGAATCTATTGCACGCGTGTGTGCGTGCGTGCGTGTGTGTATGTAACAAAATAATAAATACGCACCTAGCGGTTGAAGGGCGCACTAGGGGCCGGATGTCGCTATCACGTTCAACTCTTAAAGGCAAAGCTGAAGGGTCCCCCACTTTTAAAGACGATAGTCTTTCTTGGGGACCTTCGATGCAAAATTTCGGTCTGTCTGTCTGTCTTTCGTCTGTATAGTTTGCTTGTTTGTCCGCCCTTATCGATACCTCAAACGGCATTAACGGCCAACCCCCTCCGCAGCGCCGCCATGATTGCCCAAGGTTTAGGGTTCATAGTTGTGCATTGTCAATTAAAAAGCAATTATTGCGCATATCTGAGGCATCATAAAAACACGTCGATGTTTTGTATTTCTGTCTTTGTACCAAAAGAGGCACATACAAGTAACTCTAAGGACTGTAGCGTTTAGCGCACTTGCGCTGCCACTGCACGCGATGCTCAAAAAGGTGTTTCCATGATTTGCTACGACGATAAGCGGTGGCACCTGCCCGTCGCTTTGCGTTCTACACCTTATCATTTTCCACACTGGGCGCGCATCTTTCTCTACGCGCAGCGCGCACGCCTTCATTTTCGATGATAAACTGCCAGGTGGCGCTCGTGTCTACGTGCCTCGTGGCGCTCGTTCACCTCCGCTACACGCTCGAGGCGCTCTAACGCAGAGCCTCCAGAAGACCATTCACCCGTTTTTCTTGCGCAGAACATCAAATAAACGTATGTTCACTCTCTAGACACAAGACTATCATCGTTCGACAACATTTGCTGTGTAACATGCAGGTTCGGGCCAATTTTTTATTAGGTATTTGTGGCGTATACATCACGAAACCTTTAGCTGCGCTCCCGTGTGGTACATACGCTCATACCACAGACCAAGGAATATGTGTATACGCCACAGTTTATCGACAGTTCGTATCAAGCACGGAACGGCAATAAAAATTTCAAAATTTTACACGATCAATGTATTGCGCTGCAGGAGTTGCCGACGTTGACAATGTTGTCGGTAAGACAGGAATCCGGGAGACCGAAGGGTAGAAAATCGCCGTGAGAGCCAGAACTAAACTCGTATCTTTTACATCGCAGCAAAGTCCTTCTACAAGAGAGCTATGCCGAGGCTTGAAACTTTCTAAGAAGACCCTGTATTTGCATCATATCGTAAGTGCTTCAGAGAGAGGTTTCTGGGATCACAGACAGTGTGAGGAACATTACATATTATTACTAATGGCCTAATTATTGCAAAATCAAGAGCGATTGGTCGGAAACTGTTTTTACGTGGTACGCCTGCAACACCCTCTTCCTCAGATCGCCGTTGTGATTATATTTAAGCATTATGGATGCGCAGATTTGCTGGCGCTTTACCGTCCGTGCCTGTCTTTCTGCGCAGACTGCTGCAACGCCTCTGCAAACAATTCTCTTCCGGATCTGTGTTGGCGCTTCTCTTAAAAAGTTGTCTGCAGTTTTGGTGTTTGTACGATCCGTGCCTTCCCCATGCGGAAATTGTAAGTTGAAACGGCTGCGCACGGTCTCAGCGGCTCAGCTGCGAAGGAATGAACGACGGCACTGCATGTGCGCTCGAGTGTGACGTAGAATGTGACGTAAATGCCGGTGCAGCCAATGATGACCGTTTTCGTTTTTTGAGCAAAAGTATTTTGTTCCGCCTAGATATGAACAGTAATTGCTGTAATATTACGGGTGTCACGTCTCAGAACAACTATATAATGATAACTTACGCCGTAGGAAAGGGCTGCAAACATTTTGGCCAAATGTAATTTTCTTTACACTGACACCGCACTGTAACAGACCTCTCGCGTATCGCGTTCACCGGCCTCTACCGGTTGAATCTTACCATGATCGAAATCGAACCTAGGGGCTTCTTCTGAACCGCCAAGCACTGTAACCAACAGTCCACCACGGCGGACAAGAGGTGGAGAGGAGTACATAGATTTCCGCAATATTTGCGTGTTTTAAAGTAACCATCATTTCCTGAAGCTCTTAAAAAATACCTTTCCATCATTGAACGTAGTTGCCATGCGTTCACTTGATTACTGTCCCTTCAGATACGACTTCAATACCAAGGTCCCGTTCACCAAAACCAGTCAATTTGAGGCAGAAAACTCCACAAGAGATTGCACTGTACCTTCAAAGCAGCCTTCATTTGAATATCTCTGAGTTCCTCGATTGATTGATTGATTTGTGGGTGTTTAACGTCCCAAAACCACCATATGATTATGAGAGACGCCGTAGTGGAGGGCTCCGGAAATTTTGACCACCTGGGTTCTTTAACGTGCGCCCAAATCTGAGCACCACGGGCCTACAACATTTCCGCCTCATCGGAAATGCAGGCCGCCGCAGCCGGGAATCGAACCCGCGACCTGCGGGTCAGCAGCCGAGTACCTTAGCCACTAGACCACCGCGGCGGGCTGAGTTCCTCGAGCTTATCTATATGTTGTAACCAAGTACACCTTGTATTAAGAATATCTATGAAAGGAAACGAACTAAACACACGCTTGATCGAACGTAAAAAAAAAAACTGCAGGCCGTCTGATTGACGTATGCAGCGAAAGAAAATTGATTTTTCAAAAACGTCAAGGAAATTTACTTTTGTGCATAGCAAATACCGCCTTGTCACCGAAGAATGACTTCGTCGTTCCACATTGAGAAATTCAGGTCACCAAAAGAAGAACGGAAACAGTAGTTTGCCCTAAGATTTCTTGCTTATATCCATTATTTTTTTTTCTATGCTGGTATGCAGACCCGTGCGAAAAAAGACGAGCCTCCAGTGGCAGTTTTCAATTACAATATGCGAAGGAAAAGAACGTTATGCAATAAAAGAACATAGTGCCGGTAATGAATCACTCTTTTTTTTTCATATGTCAAACTTTATGCCCAGAATCGTCCAAGCAAAGACAGCTGCATAAGCAGGCTGGAAAAAAAGACATTGTTTAGAATAGCTACAATCTTATTCCAATCCGTGGACCTTACTGCGCTTATAAGTGGTGGTATAAAAACGCATCGAAATCAGATGTTTTAATCGTTCACCAGCAAATACAAATGAAGCATTGACAACGCGCTTTCCTTCAAATGACGGAAAAAAGAAAGTAAACTCAATCAGTACTGCACAACTTCACCGGAAATGGAACAGCACTTACGATTCGCTGGATCTACATTCCAGCCAAAGCACAATTCTACCATAGAGACGAATAAAACTGAATGCAGTCCTGGGCACAGCGGAACAGCATCACGATGAAGAAAGTACAGTGCTGGTAAAGGCTTCAACATTTCTCCCCATTTTGAAATTTCCTTTACAAAGAATGATTTTACTTGCAGAAGCTCCTCAAAACTGTCACAATGTTGTAAAACTGTCGCGCCTTTCTGACCACGCCAAAGCGTGCAGGCGAAGATACCCGGCTGAGCTTCATTCTTAACTTCATGAGCGATATTCACTTCGAGGCACGGTAGAAAAGCCGAAAAGCAGATATCTGAGTTAGAAAAAAAAGGACTACGCGTATGAAAGACGTGACATTTACCACCCGGCACTTTCTGGCTTGAGCTCTTAAAACTGGAACACTTTTTTTAGGATCGTGTTTGAAAGGAGGGGGCAAAGAACGACTTTTGTTGTAAACCTGTGCCTGATAAACGACTGCATAAAGTTGTGGATTAGAGAAGCAGAACTTTTGCGAGGGTAGCATTGAGAAAACCAGGAAACAGCAGACCTGTAGGATGGGAACAGATGCAGTGGCATTCTTTTTCCTAGCGCCTGCCGCCCATACGTATCTTTTGGGTGGTTTCGCTTTATATAGTGTTAAATAAACAATGATCATACTACTTGTTATATGTTAAACAATATGCTGGAGAAAGTAGAATTTTGGCTCACTCCAAAAAGAACACTTTCACAAATACCTTTTAGGCAGCGTTCCGAATCGCTTAAATATTTGTTTTCCTGGCAGTATGAACAAATATTGAAACTCATTGAATGTATTATGGGACTTTAGTTTTTAAGCAGAAAGTGTTGTATACTTTGGTCGAACGCGGACTACTGACTGGGGGCCGTTCGTGGCTTCAACATGACGATGAAAGTAACTTCCCGAAATTTTGCCGACGACGTCTCATACCACCTAAATCTTTTACGTCTTTATATCAGGAATATTACTCTCCTAAAGCGTTACGTTATGTGACATGAGGGTATCAACTAATCACATGGTCAAATGCATACGAGTTTCAGAGGCAGTGCAGTACCGGATTAGGCTTAGAAACCTTGGAATTTTTTCGATACTGATGTAAAGGCAAAGCCTATGAGACCTTCGTACACGAATCTCTCGGAGTTTGAGGGGTGATCAGCAGCTCGACTGGGAACAAAATGAAGAAAAGGCAGCTTGCGTCTTGATGTCGTATGAGTGATCGCATAGGGAGCCCTGCGTGTTTCTTATTATAGTATTGTTTATTCTAATATTGAAGGTTATATACAGGCTGATATCAAAAACGGTTGGTGCTTCCGCGATATTCGATTCCTGTCACGACATTCTCTATTAGACTATTGTTTATTGTAACTGTTTCTTTGGTACACCGGGCTACATATCTAGAATACTTTAATTTACGGTACATGTTTTTTCTTTCGTTATTCAGAATGTGATTTGAATGGTGCTCATGTGACTTATAATCTGATATGGAGTGTGTGATGTGCTATTTATTGTCATTGGTACCACTGACACTGAGTGGCAGCAGTAGCGGTAGCCCTTTGTCAGGTACCTTGTAGCCTTTTGCTCCGAGTCCTTGTTTCTGTA
This sequence comes from Rhipicephalus microplus, assembly GCF_013339725.1. Lineage (NCBI taxonomy): Eukaryota > Metazoa > Arthropoda > Arachnida > Ixodida > Ixodidae > Rhipicephalus > Rhipicephalus microplus. The sequence goes on from NW_023611137.1 coordinate 7,173, forward strand.
AAGGAAGCAACACAAATTTCAACTATAATTTCAACTTCATTTCCGTGGAAGCGAACAGCTTGGGGCCGGTGCACTCTCCGTTGTAACTTAATGATGAAGAACAGGTTGTCAAAGTATTGCTGAGCCGTCTATTACATGGCGTCCTCTATAAAGAAAATCTTGCATTTGAGACGTAAATTTAAACTGTAGGACGTATTGCGACAATTGGACGATCACCCACTCACTGTGGAGATGCTGCTGGAGCACCACCCTTGTATTTGATCAGCTCAAAAGGCATCGAAGCCATCTTGTGAAAGCCTTTAGGTTTCTTTTTTTGTGGTGCCATCGCCGCATACGGGTCAGCCTATTGGCTGACAACTTTTTCTATCTTTATATTCTCTTTCCTCTCTCTCATCGTCATACTCCCGGTTCCCATTCTCCCAGCGTAGGCTAACGCACCGGCATGCCTTTCTCTTATTGTTCGTCTTTCCTCCAGGAAAGCAAAAACGCCAGGAAGATATATCAGTTCCCGTTCTGCTTCCTTGCAGCCAACGACATGAAAAACTGCTGTGCGCCAGCACGATCGCTACACCACGAGGCAAATAGGCGCAAGCAACGTTGCGAACTGGCACTGTCGAAAATTGCGACAATGTTGACAGAGCTATAGGGATTCGAACAGGACGACGGGTGCAGAAGAGCCACAAATGGTTGTCCTCCGTGTAGTTACGTCAGTGCACATTGTTCCATAAAACCTAATCATATATAGCTGATCTTGAAAACTGAAATATTACAAGCATAGCAAGAATGCAAGTATATAAACAAATACGTTTCCAAGCACTAGGATAACATTCAAACTTGTCTTCTGCTGCCGATGCAGCCTGCACACATCAAACATTTCTGCGCAGGACTGAACCCACAACAACCACGAAAAAAAAAACACCAAACCTGCACGGAGCGCGCAGCACAAGCACAGCGAAAGTTGCAAGAGCAGCATTTCTAGAACGAGTTGCAAACTCCTTCAGTACTATACTAATACGAATGCGCTTTAAAGGCACCCATTACTCCAATAAATAATTTCGGTGGTTGGTGATGAGGAAGATTATGGCTTAGCCCTTTGTAATAGAGTGGAAATTATTCAACAACCCACCCGTAATCTAATTATATTCTATAATGGCCGATTACACAATTCACATCTTATGACGCCTAAATGGTACTTAAACACCTCTTCACAATATAATGCATATGTCAGCGCACTTTTTCCCCCGATATAACTCATGCACTAGGGTTTTGTGCGCAGGAATGCCGCACACCGACTTATATCAGTGGTAGCATACTGATCTGGCATGGTGAGGACCAAGGTTCAAACCCCGCTTCTTGCGGAATTTCGTTCTGTGGCGGTGGCGCAAAATACGGCACGTTTTATGTGATTACATTACAGCTTTCGTTGGAAAAAAATAATGAAATTCAGCTCCACTTTTCAGTTCTTCGCGGAAGCTATTTTGTTTTTCTGCCTACCACTATATCCGAGGCGAAACGATAGTGCAACTACAACCCACCTTTTCCACCACTTCATTTTTTTGGAAAATTGCCTGAGGACTTCTTTAAGCGTGCCGCGTGACCACAGCTGGCTAGAAAGTTTGTCATCTAAGCATGCCCTCATTTCACTCAAAAGTTCTGAGATTTAGGACTAACACGTACATGCATCAGAGGCCGACGTGAACTACAAGAGCATATGCTTTACTCATGAACAAAAGTAACTTACTGTTGTTCCTTGAGATGTTCCAATATAAGTTTATTCCGTGGTTCTGCGGTCAAAACAAACAGAAAAAAGTGTGCATACGTCGCCACGTAGCTGTAGTGGATTAGCACTTGAACCACAGTGAATTAGGAAAAGATTAGCTGAAAGCAACATCGTACTTTTTGTGCATTGTCATATCCAACAGGTTAAGAAGTTTCAGGTTTTTTAAAGAGAAAACGAATGAACTTTACCTTTATAAAAATGCCAGTGGAAGTCAGGAGCATGTTCACTGTGCTTTGTTTGTTCTCGGCGCACGAATCGAATGTGAGACCTCCACGTCGCGGATGCGAGGCGTTAACCACTGAGCCACCAATGGGTCGTTGAAACGGCAAGCTAATTATATCTATCACTTAGCGCTGTAGGAAGGAGTTCTCGGGGCTGAACTTTCTTGTTTTCAGCATTACGACCAAGATTGCGCCGTGAGCGCGACACCGGTTTTCATTTCTCACGCGTACCTTGGCCCGCGTAGAGAATAAGCGGGTGTAGACTCGATCGAGCGCCCTTATCTTGCAGTGTGGAGAATCGTACGTCTTGGCTAGACTTGGGGTTTCGCCGGAACGATTATGTTGTAGTTACCGGGCGCACAAAGGTCTCTGCAATCGTTGCACAGCCTCCGTTTGTGAAAGGGCGCGCTTTTCAGACAGAGCGAAGTTACAACTTAGACGCATATTTCCGTTAATCTGTACCTGTGGGTACGTTTTGAGCGTCATTTGTTTCTGAGAAACGCTGGACACGTTTCGAACTGGTTACGATTCTGCGCGTGACCTTCCAATTCGTTGCTATCTAGTTCATTGCTCCGCCTTTGCGGTAAAGCTGCGACTTTTTTTCTGAATAGTTATTGTTTGCGCTAGTAACTTCAGCTCCCTGCACGGCTCTCCCTGTGTGCAAAGTAGAAGGAATAATGGTTTTCCGGAAGAGGGAACTCCTTACGTTTATTATGCTTGACTTCTTCCGCAACGTCGACTTTATGCATTCTGCAAATATTGCCCGTTTTGGCTATGCATCAATGGAAAAGACGCATCCCGTGAACTTTTGCCGAGAAATGTGTGTTTAAACTGTAAACAACTCAGCAAAGCTGTTATGGAATGGCCAAAAAACGGCTCATTTTGAACCGTTGTTGTCCGCCGGCGCAAACCTGGCAGCGGGTGGGCCCCTATGGAACCAAAAAGCACTTTGACTTGAGCGAGTTTGTGCATAATTGGATAAGCTCTAGCGCGATTTATACGAAGACCCTAGGAGACAGCGCTCGTCTGTGTTTCTGTGTGTCTCCTATGTTTTCATCTAAATCACTCTGATGACTATCTTATTGAACCCTAAGTGGATACAGTTTGGCTGTCACAAAATAGGCAGGGTCATATGTTATTCAAACCAGGGCACAGTGTGTGGTAGCCGATTATTCTACCACATAGCCACGCCAGTTCTTGAAACTACATTAAAAAGGACCTTTGTACCGCGCCCTTCCAAAAAGGGACTAATATAACGACATGTAATATGGCGTGGTAGGAAAGTAAAATAACAACCAAGCATCGCATTAGATGAATGGCACAACAGCGTGTGATTAAAAATTTCTGACCCGCATACAAGTGCGAAGCAATAACCCTTCATCGTCATGAGTAACAACGTTCAGGAAGTGCATCTTATGCTTTACAAATGAGCAACCAGTTACCCCCCCCCCCCCCGGTTCTAGCAACGAATGGGATATTGCTACTGCACGAAGATCATGAAGATTTAAGACATAGTGGGAACTTCGCAAGTGCACTTGTATTAGTTGCCACAAGGTAGTTTACAGCGAGCTCTGGAAAGGTCACCCTTTCGACGTTCATTGTGACTGTGCTCCACATTCCGGGCACGCCTGGCATCTTTTAAGTCGTCAGTTTTGTGTTCATTATTCTTTTGTTTCGTGAAATAGAAAAGAAAGTACTTGGAGAATTTTCTATGGACTTCAAAAGCTGATATGAGGTTCTGCTGGCGGTGCCAGTGTAGTTATGACAACCACGTGCATTTTCCCTGTCGTGAAATTTTGCAGGTTCTCTTTGCCATACATTGCTGAACAAGCAGTGCAGGTGATTGTGAGGACTTCACGAACTGAGCACGCTCAACGATATTTAGAATAAATGTGGTCTTCACAGCAATGATCTTTACGCGGGTAATAACTTTTGAACAGCGAGGGAAGAAACTGCTTTCAAAGGGGCCGTTTATTCATGAAATGAAGAGTGACCACATGGCACCAACTTCAGGTTATCAAGTTTTTATGAAGGTCTTTTATTACTTGAGGCCTACGTTCCCTTCTTTTGTTCTTGTTTTTCATCTATATTACTTGAAAAACGGGCTAAGCAAGATATAGTTTTTTTTTTTTGCATTCGACTTATCGCGCTTTTCTGCTCTCGCATGCTCCTTCAGCCTGTTCGATGATTTCTGCACATTTCGCCAGTTGTCTTAGAGGATACTGCACGATTTCAGAGCGAGGTCCAAGTACAGGCCGATACTGGATATGGTGTAAGCACACCGCCGGTGGCTATCTGTTTCAAAAAAATGCGAGCGCACTTTCTGCACAGTCCTTCCGTGTAGGTAGCTCAACTTGTGTCACCTCTTCTAGATATGCATTTCTTGAACGCTTCGTAGTATCTGGATGCCTTGCCATATCAAATACATAAATGTTTCAGAGAATATAAGCGGAGTGCAAACTGTGGAACTTCTCTCATCGTCCCCATAGAAGCCGGCACAGCATACGCGGTTTTCATGCATCGTAAGCAGCCCAAGACCTTCATTGAGGCTAAAACAAGTGTGCATGACCACGAAGAGCAATATGCGCAATGTTAAAAAAAGAAAACACTGAAAAGTGCAGAGCGCATATTTATCTGAGACGTCGTTATCGCCCTCACTCTACCCTTATAGCAGTTGGTCTCGTGAACCTTCCATGCACAGATATAATTTCTATGAACAGTTTGTCAACAGTGTACCTGTAGATCTTGTGATAGCCATACACTGAACAATAGAATAATTACAACGCTATTTGACTACGAAATAGCTTCGTTCATTTGAGGTGATTTGGTGCCGTCAGTACAAACCCACCTTTCAAAAACAACTGATGAGAGCACAGCGCGCCGCTGGCGGTGACATTTGTTCAGTCAAAGCTGCAGCACGCTAGGCCAATAAACGAATGATTGATAAAGAAGTGTAAGATGTGCTACAATGCAATGCGATTCATTTTGCTCTGTTCGAATCTTAGATAAAATGAATGAAATGTATAAATGAATAAACTACACAACGTTGCTGGAAAACTTTGTTTACGCTTTCCGGGCACCAGCGGCAGAGTGCTTGAAGCAACAATCTCCTGCTCATTTAACTGCCTTGAAAATTTAAATACAGAGCATGCCTCACGCAGTAGCCGAAGACGGTCGAAAAACCGAAGCAATCTGGTTAGGCTATTCTGAAGTGCACTTGACCCCACATGAACGTCACTTCGTCATTTTTTTAGAGAAAAACAGTACTGGCGATGGCGAAAACAAACACGCTTGCAATGACAACAACGTTTATTTAGGTCCTGAGGAACAGATATTTGGGAAGGCATAGGCCTCCCGCTATATCCAGTCGGTGGCTCCACCCACGATGGATCAGGAAGTCGAAGTTCCATAGCATTTTCGTTGGCTCTCTGGACGGCCTGGAGTTGTGTAAGAAGGCTGCTGCTTTCCAGAGATGCATCCCATCGCTCCTTCGTGATGAGCAGAGAGGCATTAGGGTCTGGGCACAGCCGAACATGCGATCAAAGAACATGAGTCGTCACCGAATTTGGGGAAAGAATGCAAATGGTCGGGGTCTATCCGGTTAAGGTATCAAGGAGTAGGATACGAGCGGATTTGAAGTAGTCTGAATGTGTTCGCCTGAGGCTTGGTCCAATCGGAGAGGGGGGCTGCGATCTGTTTTCTGGCCAGACAGTTGTGGAAAACAACTTCATGAAAAGTACACAACGGATCTTTATAAATGTCAGCGTCTTTACGAGCATGGCTGTTTGCGACAGCGTAGTACGTGAAATTGCGTGCTATCCGGTGAGCCGGCTTGTTAGGGTTACATTTGAGCGGCTTAACTGAACAATCTTAAGGAGCCGGAAACCACGCGATGTGGTACCCTCTTTTGCTGCCCTCCCAGGCTCGTTGAAGTGCTTTCACCACAGAACTGTTCGCCTGTTCCGACACAAGAGCGTTCGAGAAAGATCTGACTGCCCGTACGCGAATCAGAGAAGACAACAGTGGCGGATTTTGCATTCTGAAAAGCCAGAGCGATCGCTGCTTCCTCTGCCACATGAGAAATATTCGTATAAACAGAGGCTGCATTGACCAGCTTTCCTTCTGCGTCAACGAACGCAATATCAAACGAGTAGCAGAGCAAAACACGCACCTCGTGCCAATTGTTCGGATGAATGTGCTAGTGGCTATAAGCGCCTTATTTTGTCACGCACAGTTTTTTTGCTCAACGTTACGTTCATGAGGAATGGTGTGAGACATTGCGCTCCACATATCGGCTCACCTAAGGCCTTTTATAGACAATATGTTGTAGAATATCTGCTATCTCAAAAGAAACAATACCATTAAGAAGTTGTTTGTTAATTATTTTGCCCTGGCACGTTCTGCGTATGCGTGCATTGAAAGTGTTCTGAGGAGAAATGTGCGTCTGTTCATGTATATGGCAATGTAAACAACTGGTATTTGTGGGTAGGCTTCGCTACACACATACCGGCTCGCAGCTCGCTACGTTCACCTGTCGAAATAATTTCTACGACGAAGTTTCTGATGTCACCATGAACGTTGGGGAATGGAAGAGCAGACTAGAAAAATCACTGCAGTGATTTGGAAGCTATGCCTCCATTGGACGCGGTGAAAAGTAATAAAGGTGCAGCTGCGCACTATCACTGAGAAAACTGGACAGAATCATCAAAGCTTGTATTGTCGTCTATTTCCCCTTCCCTTACCCACCTCTTCCTATTCAAAGTGCCGTACCTGCCGAGCAGATTAACTGAAGGAGGAAGTGGCTGTGCTGAGAAGTCCAGGCTCCCGGAAAGTTTCCGTCTGAATAATCCACAATTAGGAACCTCTCGTTTAGAGAATAATGTCACTCAAACAAGAACAAAAAGAAAACAAAACAAAAGTAGAACAGAACACACAAGGAGTAGCTTAACTTATCTCATTTCGCAGACGCATAGGCCAAGAAAGATAAAGCACACCAAAAGTAGTGTTTTTCGTGGTGACCGTGCCTATCGCGGTGGCACAGTTGGCTCTTCTCTTCTCTTTCGTGTTCGTGATCACCTTCTTACGACCACCACCGATCTGAACAAGCCCCCCAAGCGTGTCGAATATTCAAAGGCTACTATAGGGCCAAGGCCACTAAAAAAAATCGCCAACTTTTTTCATCAAAGGACTCGTCTAAGCAGTCACCTAGTGCCATTGGCCACTTTTCAGCCTGCCTCTCTTTTGAGTAGAAAATTATTCTGCTGTCAGACGTCCTAATATCTTGTTTCTAGGCACTCTAATTTAGCTTCTGTAAACCGCAGGTTAAAGCGTGTGTCACCGTTCATTTCTTTTACACAATATAAACAAAATTTATACCTTTGATATTTGAATAATTTTTTTCTACCTGTTGACTGGGTAAGAGATTTTGAGAGGCTGGAGGCATTTTTTACCTTATTCTTTTAGAAAAAAAAGTCTCCAAAAGAGCAGGGCATTGATTGTCCGATTTCTTGGGATAACGTTGGCATGGCAGTGTGCTAGTAAAGAGTTCGATAACAAATAGCTGGTAAGGCGGTATTTGCGGCGACAAGTAAACAATAGTTGATGAAAGAAAATAGGCTCGCAAATTGATTGCAGCTCAGAGTTATATTTTGTGCACAGATCACTCCATTGTGCAGATACAAAAAAGCTAACATGAATAAAATAATGCATGTTTAATCATGAACTCACGAGGATGAAAACATCCTAGGCTAGTCATAAACAGAAGCCCGATCATCCTGCATTTGGAGTAAGTATTCAGTGCATTATATTTCATAGTCTTTTTCTTCCTGAGGTGCACTACAATGCCTCGTAGGACCATCGGTTCAATTACTGTGCAGGAAATGGTGCGCATTAGAACGGAAGTTTTTGTCAAAGAAGTTTCAGGTTATACTAAAGAACCTCGAGTGATCTGAGCATCAGAAAAATTTGCAAACAAATAAGAGCACTATGGCACTCAGATAGACAGACAATGTTAATCGACATCTGATGCCAAACAATAAAAGAGTACTAACACAAATTTCATAAAAAGTCACAATTTCGCCGCAAGAAGAAAGTAACAAATTTGGTAGCAAGAACGGGGGCTGTCACATGAAGAACGCGAATTAGATGAATACTTGAAGCGCACCCCTGAAGACTAAAAAGGACGCTTGAAAAACATTTGCAACAACGCCTGCCTGTAAATCCGTCCGTTCGTCCATCTGTACGTCTATGCGTCGATGCACAGACGGCTTTTATAAACATTTAAACATTCTTTATATTGTTTATCACTTTATCGATGAATCCTTCACTCGCTCTTTAGCATTTTCTTCGAGGATGTACGGCACTTTTGCGGATAAGTTGTCGTGAAATTTGAGGTGTATTTGACGCGATGAATTGCCGCAGATCTACGATGTGAATGCGGAATATTGAAGGAAAGCTTCATTAACAAAATAATAGACAATATATTGTATATGAAACTTATCTGTCCGTCATTTCATTCGTCTATAGACGAATGGGCGCACGCATATGCTGACAGATGAATTTTATAAACATTATTTATATAATCATTAATTTCTTCTATCAAGCTTCCATTCATCATTAGCTTTGACATCGTGAATCTGCTTAAAATTCTGCGCATAAATTATTGCCTTGTTCGAGAAGAGTTGTTGTGGAATCTATAAAAAGTGGTTACCGATTTGAGTACTCGGTCCTCTACAAGGGAGTGGTCGTGTTTAAAAAAAGTTTATTTCCGAAAAGAACATATTGCCACGTTCCTTTTTTCAAGTTTTGTTATCGCCCCGTTACACTATGTTCAGCGCAAACCACGCCTACGGTGTTAGAGAAGTTTCGAAACTGTAGTAGATCGTTTTGTTAAGATTACGCCCATTTCGTGTACCTTTCAGATTATTCTGGAACCTACGTCGCCGCTAGAAATAACTCTAGAATGTCCGATGGCAAGTGTATAAAAGCCGAAATGCTTCGCCGCTTGCCAGTTGATCGACGGCCGACGCTCTGTTCGTCACTATCAGTGCCAATGATTTACTTTCCTTTTGCGGGGCCGCAAGTTCGGCCCGAATAAACAGTTTCTTCTTCGACGTAGAGTTTGCTCCCTTCATTCACTTCACGACCCCATGACAATATTCAGAGAAGACACTCATCTGTTGCAATTTTGTACTCAAAACACTCTTAATGTACCTTATTATACATTCCCTTGCATAATAGGAATTGTTTGTACCTGAAAACAAAAATTGTAGCGTGCAGAATGATTCTGGAATGCAAATGACTACTAATGGAGACAACCTTCCTATTGCGATGTACCTCACTTGCAGCATTACACTTACATCATTACAAGACCACAAGAGGTTATGTAGCTCTGAGCCAAAGTTCTACTGAATTTGATATGATGTATTTACTTAGCCAGCATAAAGCAGCCCTGCTTAGCAAGATTTATGGGAACCCTGCCCCTTTTATTTCGCATCTAGGTTACCTAAGAAGTAAGGTAGTATTTTGTTGTTTTTTTCTTCGTTACATATAGATCATTCTTGCCGCTGGGCTGTGTTAAACACCAGCAGAGATTGAAACTACAGACAATGCCACGCGCCAATATCCACACTGTTCAAGAAGCATTTGGAGGGCTCGCACGAAGAAGTTTTAAAGAAAAATTGCTGGAGTGGAAGCTCCCGCAATGCTTTGCCTGCATTGGTGAAGCCAGCGTTTGCTCTACAAAAGTCTCAGAAACATGCTATTTTCTGATGGTGCCCACTTACACTTGAAGTGGCTTTGATTTGTTAGTCTAAAGGATAAGTTATTCTTAAATGAAAAAAAAAGTTATTTCTGACAATATAACTGCCAGGGACGAGTATCGGTGACTCAATATCTAGTAAAATTCGCCTTGAACTCGAGGCTTACTGAAGAAAATTAGCAACAGAAGGAAGCACTTCAAGCCCTATCTGTGCAGAAAAGTTTGCCACGTCAAACTCGCTGGGCGTGCGACGAAAACGCTCCTTCCCAATCGCCGAACGCCAACACTTCATCATGCACCTAGTAAGATGGCTGCCGCATCCGCCACCTTACTGTGGGTACCGCTTCACTCGTGGGTGATAATTTTTCCTCCGGCCTTTTTTAAGACCTCTTGGGTTTGCGTTGTCTCTACGGCTGGAACCATTCCAAGGTTTCTGAACTTCTTCCTGTGCTACCCTGTCTGCGATCAATATGCATTGAACCACGTGATTATTTCATGCGACGACGTCACTTGAACGGTACCTAACAACATATATAAAGTGTTCTTCATTTTGGAGTAAGCTAAATTCACGCTTTCTGTCACCAAGATGTTCTAGCAGTGTAACGATGCAAAATTATTTGCTTTATCTAACACTACATAGGGCGAAACCCGCGAAAAAATACGTATGAATGGTAGTTCGTGAAAGCAGGATTGTCGCTGTCCCTATTTCTAGCCTACGTTTTTGCTGTAGAGATCCTCGTAGAGCTAACTCCTTCTTTTCTAATTGAGAATTTGATGCTGTCGTTTAACACCTACAGTTTCTCACAAAAATTCTAGGGGGAAATCTGGCGCTAGTGAGCTGCTGGATGCAAGGAAACAATGGTATATGTAGACTTTGAACTTGACTCGGATTTGTATCGTTCACGTTGAGCCTGGACACATCGAAGACGCGTTCAGCACACATCTCGCTTGTATGCGTTCCTTGCATGAAAATCTTTCATTTCTTACTAAAAGAGCATGTAATAAGCAATTTATTTTTGTCAGTGCACAGAAACGTGTCTTACTTACCACTAAAAGCCACTACGTCAATGCACAATTTTAGGAAACGTAAATGTAACCACCAGCCGCTAAACTTGGCAGGCATACGACAAAGCCAGGCACTTTCACTCTGTCACCTTTATCTCATCTGTTTCTTTAATTCGCCATTTGCTTGTGCAGTCAAGGTAAGTGGAGTTTAGTTTTAGAATATAACACGCGGAACAGAGATCAGCTTTGTTTTAGAAAAGATATATTGGCGCCTTCGACTCCTAATTTCAGCTGAATCCTCGCTCAACAGCAGCCAATACAGCGTCGGAGACACACGCAGCATCATTCCCAGCGCTCCAACGGCGCCCTTAAAGAACCTGCTTAGAAGGTGCCGCCAAACGTTCCTTTGGTATTTTTACGAGAAGCGCTTTGGTTATTAGGCACAAGTCTACCATGAAAGTCACTGTTTTCCGCCTCCTTCGAAAACAACACTAAAAATGGTTCTTGTTTCGCAACTCAAGTCACAAATTGCCACGCAGTAAATGTCACGTCTTGTATATGAATACTTTTTTTAACGTCACCGAGAATTCTGGTTATGGGCTGTTCTTCCAGTTTCTTGAACTGGAAATAGATTGTAAGTTAAAGTACTGCGGTCGGCCTTAGGTTTCCTCACCTCCACTCTTTGGCGTAGAAAGAAAGGCACGACGTTTTTTTCAACATTGTCACATTTCGACAGATTTCTCACAATAAAAACGTAGTGTGTAAGCAAAACTTTAAAATAAGAATTGTTGAAGCCTTGACTTGCGCTATTATTTCTTCATTTGTGCTATCCAGTTTTTCCCATAAACACATTAAGTTTTACCCACCATACGGTAAATGTGGGTTTTAACCTCAATGTAGACCTCGCTGAATCATAAACGTTGCTCTTTTTCCGGTTAAAGTTATCCGGGAAGCTCCATTCTACTCTTTTTCTGTAACTTTATCTCAGGGGATAGAACTTTCTTGTTTCTTGTGTTTTCGGGTGAGCTTTTCAAAACCGTGATTTTGCCGCGTTCTCACAGTGCCATTCCTCAAGCGCAGTGAGGTCTGCGGATTCAATTGAGTTTGTAGCCACCCTGAAATAATGTCTTTTTCTTTGGGGGGTGCGGGGGGGGGGGGGCTACTGATGCAACTGTCCTTACTGAGAAAATCCTGGGCTAACGTTTGACATTTGAAAATAAAAATAACTGTGGTGCACTGTCAGCAATAGGCGTTGGTAGCATCACGTTCTTTCCGCCTAAATAATAGAAAACTGTCGCTAGATGCCGTTCTTCGTTCGCGCGCACTTGTATATCAGCAGTGAAAAGCAAGAATAAATAAGCAAAGAATCACAGGGCAGATGTACTTCGCGTACATCTGCCCTGTGATACAGCATGATCTGAAGAACCATTTCCGCTCATAGCACAGTGCCCAGGTAACCATTGAAAGACGATGTCGTGCCCTTTTGTATTAAGAGATAGTGATGTTTCATGGCTTGGTAGGTTAACTGGTCGTGGCATCCGCGTCGGAGGACTGGCCTCAAGCACTGTATGCTGGTTTTGCGTCAGAAGACACGGCCCATTTTCTCAGTCTTTCTTCAGAATTGATGATTTCGAGTGCACTACGCAAAGGCTCGAGTTCTGCTGTCGTGGACGTCGTTGCATGTGAAGTCCTAAAGCGCCTTGTGATGGTATACCCACTGCTTCACCTGAACTGTGACCTGTATTTCTCAAATTGCAACAAGAGAGCCAATCTTTTTCGACAGGCGGGTGTTTGCTGTTCGTGAAAGGCGATTCGAATAACATGGTTTAAATTCAATTTCTTTCACTGCATCTATACCTCAGACAGCCAGCAGCTTTTTATTACGCATTGATTAAACATGTGTTTCCCGTTTATACAACTACCCTGAATTCAAGGTTTACATTGCGACACATATTTATTCAGGCCCGAAGTACTTAGAACTGTTTTCATGAGAGCTGCATTGAAAGTAGTGTCTCAGTCACAGTACCCCGGAAATCTTCATTATCGACAACGAACGCAATTACGACAAAAGTGGCCATCATGACAGAGGTACACTTAGGTACACCTTACTGCGGAGCAAACTCCAGCGAACCCGGAATACAGCCGGAAGAGCGCCCGCCGGATGACGACGTTCCACCCACTGACAATGGCCTCACCGGGCGGATCAATTAGAGGATCGCCGTGACATGCTGGCCATTCACATCGACGTCGAGCACAGGATGTGGAAAAGAGAGGAAAGAAGCAACAAAAAGGAGAAGGCAGGGAGGTTAACCAGAAAGACGTCTGTTAGCTATTCTACGCTTGGGGATTATAAAAGGGGACGACAAAAATGAGAAAGAAGGAAGAGAAGGAAAGAAAAAAAAAGATTGACAGTACTTTCACTGCAACTTGTAGAACTCCACAGCATGTCAGAGGCGTTCACACAAACCCGTCTTTCTCAAAAAAAAAAAAAAAAAAACACGAGGGCTTTCACTGCCTTGTGGGCTGTCGAGGGATGTGGACACTGCAAAAAAAGAGGCCGATCATCCAGTTGCCACATTGCGTTGGCAAGTACTGTCTGTCTGAGGCAAATCAAGGACCGTGGCAAAGCACGTGCTTGATATTTCATCGGTGCCGCAAACATTGCATGCCGCACTGTCAGTCATTCCGATTAACGTGGCATATGCTTTCGTGAAAAGAATTACCAGCCAAAGGCGATAGAGAAGCGAAGCTTCACGTCGATGTAAGCCAGATAGAGGCCAAAGTTGTAATGAAGGGTCAAGCTCGTGTAATCTGTATGTCGTATGCTTGGAGTGTTCAACTCAATCAGTGTGAGGCAGCGGGCCAGTTGACAAATCTGCCTCGTCGCGTCCGCTCTTGAAAGTGGAATCGGAACACTGTTTGCTTCTTCATGTGACGTGCGAACAGCATGATCTGCAGAATAATTTCCGCTTACAGCACAGTGCCCAGGTAACCATTGAAAGACGATGTCGTGGCCTTTCGCATTAAGAGATGGTGATGTTTCACGGCTTGGTAGGTTAACTGGTCGTGGCATCCGTGTCGAGAACTGCCGCAGGCACTGTAATGCTGGTTTTGAGTCAGAAGACACGGCCCATTTACTTGGTCTTTCTTCAGAATTGATGAGCGCGAGTGCACTACGCAAAGGCTTGAGTTCTGCCGTCGTAGGCGTCGTCGCATGTGAAGCCTTAAAGCGCCGAGTTACCCTTTGTGATGGTATAACCACTGCTTCACCTGAAATGTACGGTGCAATCGATCCTTCTGCGTAAATGTGCTCTTGGTTAGTGTACTCTTTAGGGGCGATGCTTTTTATAGCGGCACTCATTCGTCCCTCGTAGCCGTTGTAGTGTGTAACTAGTATAAACTTTGACCTCCAAGGTGGCACCGGTGAGAGATTTCTTCTGTGCATTGTTGAACAATAAAAAATTGTTCTTAAAGAAAATGTCAATGCTGTTAATGAGGGATGAAAGACAGGAGCATTCGGCTTTATATTAACGCACACACTGCGATTCCCATTAGAAGCCACTGGCATGTACATTGAGCACTGTCTGACAAGAAAGGTTGCTCCGTTATATTCGCTGGATTTAACCTCCTTAGTTTTAGGAAGGTTTAGCGAGCATTAAGCCGCAGTGCCATGAATACAGTGAACTAGTATATACCATAAACTCGAGGTGGTTAAAGGACGGAAGTAGATACGAAACGCAAGCCGTAAGAAAGTAAAAGCCGAATTCTCCTGTCTCTCAATTCCCATTAGCAGCCATTGGCATGTACATTGAGCACTATGACAGGAAGATGTTGCTACGTTATACTCGCTGGGCGTAACCTCCTTGGTTTTAGAAAGGTTTAGCGAGCGTTGGGCCGCTGTGCCATGAATACAGTGAACTAGTATATACCATAAACTCGAGGTGGTTAAAGGTGGGAAGTAGACCCGAAGCGCAAGCCGTAAGAAAGTGTGCCTCTAGTTTAGTCCTTGGAATGTCCGCTGGATGGCGGTGCTTCTATATGGAAGAAATGATGAAAAGATGCGAGAAGGTGGTACTTGGAGTGTTTAATAGATGGACGAACGGACACAATGGATGGACGAATGAACGGACGCAGGGGCAGATGCATAGAAGAACGCAGGGACGGACGTACGAACAGGCGTAAGCATGACGGGGTGGACGCATGGATGGTTAACACAGAAGGACGCATGCATGGATGGAAGCAACAACAAATGAACGGACGAATGCTTCGCCCCACTCTCCATCATCCACTTCGTAGATATGCTGCCATTTTTTGTTCTGTAGGAATAGACTAAGTTGTTTTATGAATACATCGGTAAGTCCGATTTTGTTTGCATTTCCGGGATCATTAGGTAAACTCGCGGCCGGCTCAAGCTCCAAGGACGAGGAGGCAGTGGCTTTAATGCAGGTTCATACGCCTCACTAAACGATGAGCGATGCTTGCAGATAGTGACACCGTATGTCGTGCTGGGTCTTTTAGCAGCGAAGCTCACGATGTGGTAGAAAGGGGTCCTCGTATAATGCTTGAGGTGCATGCGCATTGTCTCGTAATAATACTCGTCTTGATTGAAAGATCTTAAGCGATAACAGTGGATTCAGCCTTCAAGTACTGAGGGTTAATCCAAGGCATATCTTAAATGCTTCGGCTAAAATGCTCTGAATTGTGATCAGGTTGTTCTAGCGGGGTGTTAGGTATCGCAGATGCGCTGTAGCACAAGAATTCGAAAAAACGCACTCTGTACAGTTGTAGCGTAGATGGTATGGACACTCCTTATTTCTTTCCTGCAAGGAATCAGAACATGTGACATGTTGCAATGAGCCGCACCTTCACATAGTTCCCGGTAGAGTCCACGGTATGGTTTCTGTCAATTATGACCCCCAAGAACCGTGGTTTCTGCTGAACGATATGTGTTCTCGTTAATCGATGTGCTGTAAGCAGACATTGCTTTCCGCGTGAACGCTACCACGCAATTTTCCGAAGGATACCTCAAGCCTTGTTACGAAGGTAGCTGACGTCGTTATAGCAGAGGCAGCCTTCCGAAGCGGGCGTGAAGCTGAGCTCTTTTCACACCTAATTTCCAAATGCGCGTGTTTGAACGTAGATGGAAAGTTGTACAGTGCTTGGTAGGTGCTGACTAGTCCATGGGGGTTAGATTGAAAAGACTTAGAACTCCTCTCCGAGGAACCTCAGCTGCTGTAATAATCGGGTGTTGGGCCATTCGCTGTCAACCCTAAAATGATCTGAGCTGTAATTAGCTGGTCGCCCATATATCTCTGCCACCTTGACATACTCTTTCCAAAGGATGGCTTCATGGAAAGACTTCACTAAGAATGCCTTCATGGGTGACCTGTCGTAAGCCACTTAACATCTAGAAAAAGGCAGCACACAGTCTCTTACGAGCTTTCTGGTGTTAAACGTATGTCACCAGATCAATAACATGTTCCACTGACGAATGGCTGCGCCTGGAATTGGTCACGGATACTGGATAAACTTGTAGTGCGCTAAATACCACTCCATTTGTTAGAATCATTCTTTCCATTGTTTTTTCCACACAACTGGCAAGCGTGATTGGACGGTGTGCGGCAATATCCAAAGAAGATTTAGAAGCTTTTACAAGTGGAATGAGGTGACTTGACTTACATGCTTGGGGAACCGTACAAGCTTGCCAAGTGTCGTTGTAGGGGCGTAAGATTGCCTCCCGATCTTCGCCTCCAAGAGTACAAAAGGTACGATACTAATGCCGTCAGGTCCAGGTGCAGAAGAACGTCTGCACATGCCAGTGCCCTTCGTGCTCATCCATAGAAAACTGGCATTCCATACGGGATCACGTGAAGGCGGTGGGTTGTCAAGTGTCGTCAATCTTGTTTACGTGAAATCGGACTCATCAATAATTCTTCTACAAAAAATTTCTGTGACGCCAATCTGCATTGTAGGTGAAGTGCAAGAGATGTGCACGAGTGTTGCTTACCAAAGGTTTTTCTAAGACCCCGGACAGTTCGCCATATCAGTGAGAGGGGCTCTCGGGGACCCAACGAGGTCGCAGAAGGATGTCATGTCGCTAAGCCAGGTTGTCCATTGTCGTTGTACTTCTTTTGAATGTTACTAGCCAGCCTAAAATCTTCCATGCACTTTGAAGGAAGACGAAGTGATTCGTTTACGAACACATCTTGCTCGTCTTTGTGCTTTTCTGGATTTTTCGCCGCAGGTGTGGGGTGTATCGCCCCATATATCGTGGTGATAGATGTTCAACCTCACGGGGCATCGTCCGAGTCCGGTTCGACCGCTGCGACTGCTTCGAGGAAGCGAGGAAACGCGTCTAGTGAGAGTGAGGACACTGAGCTATACTCCGCATCAAGCTACGAGTCCTCGGACGACGGCTTCCAACCCGTCCTGTACCGAAAGGCTAAACGACTGATCGTCCATGCATCTTCGGCATCAAGCACGACTACCGTGAAAACTGCCCCTCAGCGATGGTTTCACTCTATCCTGTTTGTGCCACTGAAGGCTACCGAGAGTCTACGCGGGCTGAACAGGCAAGCGCTCTCTGTGTATCTCGAAAATGTTACGCCAAGTCAGATCAAAGAATACGTCTAAACGCAAGAAAAAACATCTTGGCTATCGATGTGCTGAACCCACGTGCGCTAAACGCGCTTCAGAAAGTAACGCAACTGGTTACATCAATGTCGAGTCATAATACCAGCTGATAGCACCACTTCAACAGGAGTCATTATGACATCGCCACTGAAATTCCAGACTCGGATCTTTCAATGCTAATAAAACCGGCAAATGAAGATAACGTCATTGTTAATGTCAGCCGCCTTGATAATACACATTGTGTGAGAATTACATTCAAAGGGGACTGTCTCCCCTCCCATGTGAGGGTTGGCCACTTTCGTCACCAGGTCCGACCATTTATTCCAAAACCTATGCGATGTCATACGTGCATAGAAGATCGGCTTGTGCAGGGAGCGTGCAGGAACTCCGAGTGTGCCCCCGATGCTCAGAACCACCTACCCAGACAAATGCATCGCAACCATACTAAAGCGCCCTAATTGTCAAGCTGCCCACAGTGCATCTTCCAAAGACTGTCCACGCAATAAAGAATGAGTTTACTATTCTATACAAATGGTGCGAGACAGCTCTACCCACAAAGAGGCCGCGGAAAAAAGTCCGGCGGAGACGACGACGTCACTGTCGAAGATCTTCGCGAAGAACGCAGTCAACTACAAGAAGTAAGCCAACGCATCTGGGAAACGGCACACACCTGCAGGGTACGCCGCGGCGAACGCAGAAGCGATGGAAGACAGAAAACAAGTAGATCTCTCTCTGCTGAAGATTGGCCGCCATTTACGCGCACCGCAACGTGTGGAAGAACCACATCAGAAGCCGCGTTCATCAGAGCAAGCTGCGACAGACAGAGGAGCAGCGGAACTTGGATAAGCAAGTGATTGCTCTTCTACAACCCATAATTAATGGCATTCGCCGGTGTTAAACAACATGCGCACAACGTCAGCCAAAAGTGCACTTCAAGTACTGGACGCTCCGAGTCCAGTACTGGCGGCTCTTGAGTAGATATTGGCCCACCAGCCACTGTCTTTCAGGGAAGGGGTCAAAAAAGCAACAATTTTCAGTGGAATGCACGGGGTCTGAAATCACGCATTGCAGATTTCCGTCGGTTCGTTTCCACCAATATGTTTTCCATCATCGTCATCTGCGAGCCAAATTTATCGAGCGCTATTAGACTCTCTGGATACGAATCCTTTATGTCGGCTTGTTATAGTGAAACAGCAAGGTCCTGCTATTTATTCGACGTGACCTGACCTACATTATTCGGCCTGTAACCACCTGACAACGATAACCAATATATATGCTTAACAGTGAAGAAAAGGGGTCTTACTGTCACTGTTGTCGGTGCATACCTGTCGCCATCAAGTATATTTGACCACAGAAGACTAGGACACATCCTATCAACCACTCCTGGCCCATGGTGATCATCGGAGACTTCAACGCCCACCATACGCTATGGGAAGCCCGAAGATCAGCGCAAAGGGTAGAAGTCTGATAACGTTTGCTTCAGACACGAGCTGTGCTTGTTAATGATGGCAGCCCAACATTTTTACGTGGCGCGGGATACAGCAGTTGCCTTGACTTGGCTTTTGTTTCTTGAGGTCTCGTCAGATGTGCCGGATGGTTTGCGGACATAGAAACACATGGGAGCGACCACATTCCCACATATGTCAAGATCACAGGATTATCACCTTGCAAGGTACGTGAAACTATCCAAAGAGTGAACTGGACCAAGTTTGAATCTCTCATGGAAGAACGCTGTCAAGAGAATACCTCATTTGACTTAGAAGAGGTGATCAAGTCCGCAGTGCAAGACACAGTGTGCACCCTCACATGCTCTTCGAGAGGAACCGAATTTGATGTGGAATTAGAACGACTTCGGGCTCCCCGACAGCGTGCGAAACGAAGGTACCGACGCACGAAAGCAATCAAGGATTTACGTATCGCTAGACGTCTTCAGAAGAAGATACAATGCCGCATAGACAAGCTAGAGTCACAACGTTGGGCAACCTTCTGCGCTTCGTTAGATGCTCGCAAGCCTTTATCACACTTGTGGAGGACAATAAGTGGGCTCCAGACATCTCCCATTCAGTGGTCTCCATTCAAGCTCTAGCCCCCTCTCTCAACAGAGATCGGAGGTCGACGTGGCAGAAGAGTTCTGTGCCAACTTATCTGGTCAACTCGCAGATTCCCACATCTCCACGCTTTCACGTGGTGTGCACGACATCACACGATAACCACATGGACCAATTTTTTCTATTCATGAGCTTAAAGCAGCACTGGATTTGTGTAGACGGACATCAGCTCCCGGGCCTGATGGAATATCATACAAAGCACTGTGTCACCTTGGTGAGTGCGCGAGGAGTGCACTCCTCGAGATATACAACGACTCGTGGCGAGAGGGCACCCTCCCAGTTAACTGGAAGACCACCCATTTGGTTCCATTACTGAAGCCTGGCAAGTCACCATTGGTGCTCACATCATAACGCCCGATCGCACTGGCTAGTTGCTTGGGCAAAGTGATGGAGAGGATGGTACTTGGACGGCTAGAATGGTTCCTGGAGCATCACAACATCTACCCGGACGCGATGACGGGATTTCACCGTGGCCGGTCATCAATTGATAGCGTCATAGACCTGGTCAGCTACGTGCAACACGAAAATGGCCGTAAGCGTCTCTGCGCTTCTTTATTTCTTGATGTTAAAGGGGCGTACGATACCGTCACACATGAAGCTGTCCTCACCGCTCTCAAGGAGGTAGGAGTGGTTGGTCGGATGTTTCAGTGGCTACGCAGCTATCTCTCTGAGCGATCCTTTTTCGTGAGGACCGAGGATGGTGACACTTCGCTACATTACAGCCACCATGGTGTTCCTCAAGGTGGCATACTTAGCCCTGTACTATTCAACCTGACGCTAATAGCTCTCAATGAGCATCTGCCAAGTACTGTCAGATTGTCAATGTATGCGGACGACATCTGCGTTTGGACGTCTGCAGTAACACGTCTTCAGCTGCGAGCACGAATTCAGAGAGCTGCCACTCAAGTTGCTATTTACCTCCGTCAACGAGGTCTGGAAATTTCTTCTGAGAAATGTGCACTAGTGGCATTTACGCGCAAACCAATGCATAACTATAGCGTTCTGATAAACAGCGAAAGAATACGTCACCTCCGATCATACAAGTTCCTAGGTGTTATATTAGACAGAGACCTCTCATGGAGCTCACATGTATCATACATGAGAAGGCGATTGACAGGCATCTGTCATTTCTTCAAGTTCTTCGCTGGAAAGAACTGGGGAATGTCCACAACTGCTATGTTGCGACTATACAGGTTTCTTTTCCTTGGATTCCTTCGGTACAGCCTACCTGTGTTAACCAACGCAAGTAAAACAAGCCTACGAATGCTTCAAAGTGTCCAGGCTCAACCACTCCGGATATGTTTAGGCTTGCCCCAAAGTGCGTCAACAGAGGCAACTATCGCCATCACAAGGGACAACCTCATCAAGACCCACATTATAGTGGAAGTGCTGAGAACACATATACGACACCTTTCTCGAACCCCTCGACACCACCTAGCTTCTTTACCAGTGGTCCGACCATGCACATCTTACTGCAAAACAGTGACCGCACATGGTGAGTCAATCCCAACTTCGTTCTCTCTTGCCGCTAGACCTGTGACTCCGCCATGGTGCCTCGCTCAACCAATGATTCTTATTAACATACCTGGCGTCGAGAAAAAGGCCAATTTGTCGTCACCGGCTCTTAAACAGCTCACACTACTTCTCTTGTATAAGAAATATCAAGACTCCACACATATCTACACTGACGGATCGGTTCAGCCGGACAGCCCTACAGGAGCAAGTGATACCAAGGTTGGCCACGACAATTAAATTCAAGACATCTAACGCAACAACATCAACGGCAGCAGAATTGGCAGCACTTCGTGCCGCGTTGCAATTTGTAGTATATCAACCTACACGCAAGTGGACTATATTCTGCGACTCGAAGGCGGCACTGCAGTCTCTACTATCAGCCTTACGCCGTGGACCACACGAGCAGCTGGTACTAGAGATAGCAGAGGTTATACACCACATGACTGAGAAAGGGCACCAAATACATTTCAGTGGTTGCCCAGTCACTGCGGAATCATCGGCAATGAACGGGCTGATCAAGCTGCCCGCTCAGCCCACACAGAAGATCATAAACTGCGACTACCACTTTCTAGGACGGATTCTGCACGAGAGCTCCGCAGACTTGCTCGCCGGCAAACCACATCGCAATGGAATCAGCCGCACTTCAAGCTTGCCCGACTGTACTCGCTTGACCCTACGCTAAGTCTTCAAGTCCCGTCGAGGCTTCGCCGAGCAGACCAGACCCTGTTATGTAGGCTGTGGTTGGGCGTTGCGTTTACCAACGCCTACGCTTTCCGCATTGGGATGGCCGACACCGCAGCCTGTGGCCACTGTGGCAAGGAGGAAACCATTCAACATTTTTCTTTGTGAGTGCCTAGCGTATAGTAGGCGGCGACTATGCCTTCGCAGGGAACTCAACAAATTAGATGATCAGCCTCTGTCGGAGCAGGAAATTCTGCAGCATCGTCAGGATGCGACTTCACAGAAGAGGACCCTGAAAGCGCTGCTGCACTTTTTGTGATTGACCGGCCTTATTGAACGGTTGTAGCTGGGACGCCCTTCCTGTGTGTGTTTTCGTTTTTTTTATGAGTGCGCGTGCGTTTTTTTCCTCTATCTAACCCCTCTTACTTGCCCCTACTTCCCCACCCCCAGCGCTGGGTAGCAAACCAGATGCCAATATCTGGTTAACCTCCCGGCCTTTCCTTTCTCACTCTCCCTCTCTTCATGCACTTTTGTTCGTCTCAATCTGCGTTCGGCACGATGACGTATTGCGGGAAGTTTCTCAAACTCGATGCCAAATCGATCCGCTTGTAACTAGTCATAATTCAATGCGTGGTATTATGCAGGACATCTTCTATGGAGTCCTATTTGTTATAGAACGAGTTATCGCTACAATGATCTTCTATTTACATTTTGAGTTTCGGCCAATCGGTGTAATTTAGGCTTCTGGAGGACTTGAACCTGGTGAAACCTTCTTTAGTCAGGTAAGTTTGAACATGATCGCCGCCCCGCGTTTCCGGATCCGAAAACCAGCGCACTTTTTTTATAGATGAGTGAGAATCCAAGGTAAGGTCCCGGCAGCTGTTATAGTCTGATCCGCGTAAATACATAAGGCTTCCATAATTACAAATGCAAAGTTCGTACTCCGAGGCGAAATACACCAACTTTCTTTTTGTTTTTATAGAGTTGACCCTGGGGCTACCCATATGAAGTGGTGGGCTGTAAAGTCACCAACGATCACTCATGAGCTTGAAGTTGATGTCAGAATGTCGCGTAAGCGATCGCAATCAAAAAGGTTTGATCGAGTTATGCAAGCTCCGCGAATCATGAACGTAACCTTTTTCTTCTTCAAAGTAAAGCACACATATTGATTCTCTTCATGCTAGAATGTACGGTGAGCGTAAGTGAGGTCACGGCGCATGAATACAATAAACTTGCTGCAGTATCCGTGAGTGGAAGACATAAAGCACTCATATCCTGAAATTTTTTTAAAGCAGATAGGTTTGTTTCCAAATCACAATATTAAGAAAACGGTTGAGAAGTACAATTTGTCTAAATTCAGACATGCGTGACTTAAGACCTCTGGCACTTCACTGAAAGACAGATGCATTCTTGACTTCCACACGAAACGACTGCCTCGCGGGCAGTTGTTTTACGCTAGAGCTGCAAGCACCGGACTCAGGGTGTCCAGCACTTGCAGTGCGGTTTGCGCAGACGGAGTCTTCATATTGCTCAGTGGGACACGCATGGCACACATCAGCGATTGCAGCAAGCTTATCACTTGTCGATCTTTATTCGTCACATCACTGATTTGAGGGGTCTTCGAAGGCATTTGATGTGACTGCGATGTAGGTTGACCTCGTGGAAGTGAGGGCCACCGTTCGCAAGGTGTGAGTGCTGTGCCTGCATTCTGTTTTGCAGTATACATCTTCATTGAGGTCGGTGTTTGTGGGTCAGCCACTTTGATATAGGATGGCATCGCTATTTCGGTAGAGCAGCCTTGTCGTGATGGTCTTCAGTATCGACGCCGTCCATCGGCAAAATGTAGGGGCAGCTTCTCTGTGCGTTGAATTGTCCCGTGCCATACGCTTGAGCACCACATGCTCGTTTCGCACCCGTGGGCCATATTTGGATGGGGCTTCGTGAGCACCGAGGCAGTTTGGACATCATAACACGATGGCACCGCAGGCGTCTTTTGGATGAGATACAGTGCACCGCGGGCACACAACTTTGTTCAAGCAGACACCTTTAACGTGTCACATCTTGAAACACTTGTAGCGTTGCAGTGGCTTTGGTACGTATGGACGTGCTGAGTGGCGAACATTGCCAACCTTGACGTACGAGGGAAGGCTGCTTCCCTCGAACACAAGCCTCAAGCAGTGTGAGTTCCCAAGTCTGGTGATGTGCGTGATGTGAGTGCCTCCTGAAGCTCGCTTCAATAATGTTGCAAGTCATTAGCAGGGATGGAAAGATCCACATCATAAATGACGCCTACAGTGCCAATACAATCTGTAGCGACTGTTGGCCAAACTTTCATGTTGCCGACGTCTGTTGTGTGCTGAAAGCTTTCCAGCGTGCTACGGTTCATAAAATCTACGGCAAGGACATTTTTTGTGCATTATTCCTCACGTCGTTGATCTCAATAGGCGCGGTTTCATCGAGAAGCACAAAAAAACTTGCTTGTTGAGGAGTTGCACGCAGGGTCTTCGGGCATCAACAGCATGGTGTGTGGCCAGCGCTGTAGTGCAGTTTTAACGGTAATGCACTTGCCGATGCCGCCGTCTGTAGCAGTCTCTGTTTTGTAGTTCGATTCATGACAACTTTTAAGTCATCGTACGATGACTCGAAGCCATCCGAGTACAAACCGGGTGCCTCGCTGTTCGTTGCGCTTGACGCATTGCCACGTTTTCTGGACGAAGCCAGACGTGACAGTTGCATGCTAAAAACATTCTCATCAGGTGTGCCCTGAAGCATCACCGCAAAGAAGGGAGCGGTAGTTCCCAGGATCTGACGAAAAGCAGATTGAGATACTGAGACAAGGATACAAGTGTTCTGTGAAAGAGTCACTTCTTCGTCGTCCTCTCAACCTTTTCATACAGCACAGAAATGCGAGAAACGACGCAAATGATGCTTTATAGGCCGTGCTACAGAAGGAGCCCAGCAATGACGCTCAATGTCATGTTACGCAACGTTTCCGACGAAAAACATCTCGACGTCTACATTTACTTTGAGCACATTGCGAATTTTGACAATTGTGTCTTGTGTGCACTATGAGTCAGCAAAAAATCGACAGCCGTCATCCCAACCATCGAGGATATCACGTAGAATACAAGACTAGCGACCATGTCTGGGTCGGGCCGCCAATACGCCGATTCAGACTAAGAAGCTTCTTCAACTATATGTCTGAGCGTACGTGGTACGTCGACGTGTCGGCACACTCAACAACGAGGTTCTCTATGAAGCCATCTTTAACTCTAAACGACACCGTGCAGGACTCAAACTCATTCGTGACGTGCGGCTTTAGACATTTTACGCTCGCAGCGAAGCTGAGGGTTACTGTTTAGGGGCGATGCTTTTTATAACGGCACCCATTCGTCCCTCGTAGCCGTTGTAGTATGTAACAAGTATAAAATTTCGACCTCCAAGGTGATGCCGGTGAGAGATCTCTTCTGTGCGTTGTTGAACAATAAAAGATAGTGCTCAATGTACATGTAAATGGCTGCTAAGAAGGAATGAGAGACAGGAGAATTCGGCTTTTAGTTAGCGCGCACGCTGCGAATTTTTTATGGGTAAACAACGCACAAACGACCATAAAGGGTTGCTACGTTATACTCGCTGGGCGTAACCTCCTAGGTTTTAGAAAGGTTTAGTGAGCATTTGGCCACAGTGCCATGTATACAGTGAACTAGTATATACCATGAACTTGAGGTGGTTAAAGGTGGGAAGTAGACACGAAGCGCAAGCCGTAAGAAAGTGTGCGTGTGCCTACTCTCGTTCAGTCCTTGGATTGTCCGCTGGATGGCGGTGCTTCTATATGAGGAATATATGATGAAAAGATGCGAGATGGTGGTACTTGGAGACTTGAATAGGTGGACGAACGGACGCACAGACAGAAGCATGGGCGGACCCATGAACTCAGTGGCTGCATAGATGGATGAACGCTTGGACGGACGCAGGTGCGGATACATAGACCAAAGCAGGGACAGACGCACAGATGAACGTGTGGACGCACGAACACGACGCACGCACGGACGGGCGGATGGATGCATGGGCGGCCACACAGACGCACGCATATATGGATGGAAGCAAGAACCAATGGACGGACGGATGCTTCGCCCCACTATTCATGATTCCCTCCGTGGATATGCTGTCCTTTTTTATTGTCTGTAGTTTTGTGCTTCATTGTGTGTGCTTTTTCTTCATTGGACTTTTTGGCTTTAATATAACACTTTATTTTCTGTTAGAGCGTTGGTTTGGGGCCTTGTTTTAGAGGACAACTTCTCACTCTCCTCTCAACTTTTATTATTGCCCAATTTACCCGTGTAAGTGCTGCCTTGCCTAAACCAAGGTGAATGACTATGAATAATCAAGATAATTCTACAGCCTTCCATTGCTATATATTTCGCGCGACGCGGGAGTTACTGTTTCTACTGCAACTTAGATGCCCGCAAGCAATATGGCTGTATTTTCTGATGGCAGATGTGAAAATGCTGAAGAAATTTCTAAGTTAACAAATGATGGCGCCAATATCACTGTAGAGCATTCATTGCTTGCAGGAATTTAAGTTTTCCTTTCATGGGCAAAAGTTCGGCCAAATAAATGAGTGTCACCTTGAAGATACCGACTGTTCCTGTTGTGTACGTCACGACTCCATGGCAGTATATAAGCTAGCAAGTTTAATTAGAAAATTTGCTCTTGAGTTGTACACATTAGTTCACTTATGTATTTTACTAATCTGGTACATATATTCTACATAATTTACGTAGTTTGGAGCAGCGAGAAAGCCCTGAACACACCCCTTTCCATGTTAAACTTACGTGCAATATTGGTACAAGGTAGCCTTCAAAAGCAGAGCCTAAATGAAGAGCGCCAAGCATGCATTTTTTTCTTCGTCTTTCTCAGAACGACCAAGGGTGTGTAAATCTGTGGTTTAGCGCGCGACATTACTACAGCACATGACGCAGGAAAGTTTAGCCTCCTCGAAAATTCTTTCTCCGAGACTCAAAGAGCATGACTAGTTGAATATTTTTGAATACAGTTGTGTACAGTTGGGCCTGCCGATCAGTGAATCATCGCCGTTTTACCGCTCTGATTAAGCACAAAAAGATACAAGGTTGAAGATGGGCCCTTAGATGTCGGAATGCATATACATAATTTTCCATGGTCGTTTCCTTCACAGAAAAAAACACAGACTTATGAAACATAATGAAATGAATATTTATAACGCTGCATGGCTGACGTCTGGCCTTTCAGTTTTTCGGCAGCCTAAATAGCAGTGCATAAATTGGAAAGCAGAGACATGCATGCTGACCATTACATTCAACATTTGCGTTCACTCTGCATTTTCAATAAAAATAATAATAAAGACGAAATTATCTGCATTATGATTACAGAAAAGGCCGCGCGTGCATAAAGCGTAAGAGCGGCATAACACATATTGATATTTCCCCTTCAAACGGAGGAAGACGAAGTGATTCGTTTACGGAACACATCTTGCTCGTCTTTGTGCTTTTCTGGATTTTTCGCCGCAGTTGTGGGGTCTGTCGCCCCATATATCGTGGTGATGGATGTTCAACCTCAAGGGGCACCGTCCAAGTCCGGTTCCACCGCGGGGACTGCTTCGAGGAAGCGAGGAAACGCGTCTAGTGAGAGTGAGGACACTGAGCTATACTCCGCATCAAGCGACGAGTCCTCGGACGACGGCTTCCAACCCGTCCTGTACCGAAAGGCTAAACGACGGATCGTCAATGCATCTTCGGCATCAAGCACGACTACCCTGAAAACTGCCCCTCAGCGATGGCCTCACTCTATCCTGTTTGTGCCACTGAAGGCTACCGAGAGTCTACGCGGGCTGAACAGGCAAGCGCTCTCTGTGTATCTCGAGAATATTACGCCAAATCAGATCAAAGAAATACGTCTAAACGCAAGAAAGAACATCATGGCAATCGATGTGCTGAACCCACGTGCGCTAAACGCGCTTCAGAAAGTAACGCAACTGGGTAACATCAATGTCAATTCTATAATACCAGCTGATAGCACCACCTCAACAGGAGTCATTTATGACATCGCCACTGACATTCCAAACTCGGATCTTTCAGTGCTAATAAAACCGGCAAATGAAGATAACGTCATTGTGAATGTCAGCCGCCTTGGTAACAAACATTGTGTGAGAATTACGTTCAAAGGGGACTGTCGCCCCTCCCATGTGAAGGTTGGCCACTTTCGTCACCAGGTCCGACCATTTATTTCAAAACCTATGCGATGTCATAAGTGCCAAAAGATCGGCCATGTGCAGGGAGCGTGCAGGAACTCCGAAGTGTGCTTCCGATGCTCAGAACCACATACCGAGGACAAATGCAGCGCAACCATACTAAAGTGCCCTAATTGTCAAGGTGCCCACAGTGCATCTTCCAAAAACTGTTCATGCATAAAGAAGGAGTTTACTCTTCTTAGACAAGTGGTGCGAGATAGCTCTACCCACATAGAGGCCGCGGAAAAAGTCCGGCTAAGACGACGACGTCACCGTCGAAGATCTTCGCGAAGAATGCAGTCAACTACAAGAAGTAAGCCAAGGCATCTGGGAACGGCGCCCACTTCAGGGTACACCGCGGCGAACGCAGACGATGGAAGACAGAAAACAAGTAGATCTCTCTCTACTGAAGAGTGGCCGCCACTTACGCGCACGCAACTTGTGGAAGAACCACATCAGAAGCCGCATTCATCAGAGCAAGCTGCGACAACAGAGGAGCAGCGGAACTTAAATGAGCAAGTGATTGCTCTTCTACGACCCATAATTAATGCCATTTGCACGGTGTTGAACAACATGCGCACAACGTCAGCCAAAAGTGCACTTCAAGTACTGGACGCTCTGAGTCAGGTACTGGTGGCTCTTGAGTAGATAATGACCCACCAGCCACTGTATTTCAGGGAAGAGGTCAAAAAAGAACAATTTTTCAGTGGAATGCACGGGGACTGAAATCACGCATTGCAGATTTCCGTCGATTCGTTTCCACCAATATGTTTCCCATCATCGTCATCTGTGAGCCAAACTTATCGAGCGCCATTAGACTCTCTGGATACGAATCCTTTATGTCGGCTTGTTATAGTGGAAACAGCAAGGTCCTGCTTTTTATTCGACGTGACCTGACCTACATTATTCGGTTTGTACCACCTGACAACGATAACCAATATATATGCCTAACAGTGAAGAAAAGGGGTCTTACTGTCACTGTTGTCGGTGCATACCTGTCGCCATCAAGTAGATTTGACCACAGAAGACTAGGACACATCCTATCATCCACTCCTGGCCCATTGGTGACCATCGGAGACTTCAACGCCCACCATACACTAAGGGGGAGCCCGAATATCAGCGCAAAGGGTAGAAGTCTGATAACGTTTGCTTCAGACAACGAGCTGTGCTTGTTAAATGATGGCAGCCCAACATTTTTTTTACGTGGCCCCGCCGCGGTGGTCTAGTGGCTAAGGTACTCGGCTGCTGACCCGCAGGGCGCGGGTTCAAATCCCGGCTGCGGCGGCTGCATTTTCGATTGAGGCGGAAATGTTGTAGGCCCGTGTGCTCAGATTCGGGTGCACGTTAAAGAACCCCAGGTGGTCTAAATTTCCGGAGCCCTCCACTACGGCGTCTCTCATAATCATATAGTGGTTTTGGGACGTTGAACCCCACATATCAATCAACATTTTTACGTGGCCCTGGATACAGCAGTTTCCTTGACTTGGATTTTGTTTCTCGATGTCTCGTCAGATGTGCCGGATGGTTTGCGGACATAGAAACACATGGGAGCGACAACATTCCCACATATGTCAAGATCAGAGGATTATCTTCTTGCAAGGTATGCGAAACTATCCACAGAGTGGACTGGACCAAGTTTGAATCTCTCATGGATGAACGCTGTCAAGAGAACACCTCATTTGACTTAGAAGAGGTGATCAAGTTCACCGTGCAAGACACAGTGTGCACCCTCACATGCTCTTCGAAAGTAACCGAATTTGATGTGGAATTAGAACGACTTCGGGCTCTCCGATGGCGTGCGGAACGAAGGTACCGACGCACGAAAGCAATCGACGATTTACGAATCGCTAGACGTCTTCAGAAGAAGATACAACGCCACATAGACAAGCTAGAGTCACAACGTTGGGCAGCCTTCTGCGCTTTGTTAGATCCTCGCATGCCTTTATCACACTTGTGGAGGACAATAAGAGGGCTCCGGACATCTCCCATTCAGCGGTCTCCATTCAAGGCTCAAGCCCTCTCTCAACAGAGATCGGAGGTCGACGTCGCAGAAGAGTTCTGTGCCAACTTATCTGGTCAACTCGCAGATCCCAACCTCTCCACGCTCTCACGTGGAGGCACGACATCACACGATCACCACATGGACCAATTTTTTTTTCTATTCATGAGCTTAAAGCAGCACTAGCTTTGTGTAGACGGACATCAGCACCCAGGTCTGATGGAATATCATACAGAGCACTGTGTCACCTTGGTGAGTGTGCGAGGAGTGCCCTCCTCGAGATAGACAACGACTCGTGGCGAGAAGGCACCCTCCCAGTTAACTGGAAGACCAGCCGTTTGGTTCCATTAGTGAAGCCTGGCAAGTCACCATTAGTGCTCACATCATACCGCCCGATCGCACTGGCTAGTTGCTTGGGCAAAGTTAAGGAGAGGATGATACTTGGACGGCTAGGATGGTTCCTGGAGCATCACAACATCTACCCGGACGCTATGACGGGATTTCGCCGTGGTCGGTCATCAATTGATAGCGTCATAGACCTGGTCAGCTACGTGCAACACGAAAAAGGCCGTAAGCGTCTCTGCGCTTCTTCATTTCTTGATGTTAAAGGGGCGTACGATAACGTCACACATGAAGCTGTCCTCACCGCACTCAAGGAGGTAGAAGTGGCTGGTCGGATGTTTCAGTGGCTACGCAGCTATCTCTCAGAGCGATCATTTTTCGTGAGAACCGAGAATGGTGACACTTCGCTACATTACAGCCACCGTGGTGTTCCCCAGGGTAACATACTTGGCCCTGTACTATTCAACCTGACGCTAATAGCTCTCAATGAGCATCTGCCAAGTACTGTCAGATTGTCAATGTACGCGGACGACATCTGCGTTTGGACGTCTGCAGTACCACGTCTACAGCTGCGAGCGCGAATTCAGAGAGCTGCCACTCAAGTTGCTATTTACCTCCGTCAACGAGGTCTGGAAATTTCCTCTGAAAAATGTGCCCTAGTGGCATTTACGCGCAAACCAATGCATAACTACAGCGTTCTGATAAACAGCGAAAGAATACGTCACCTACGATTATACAAGTTTCTAGGTGTTATAATTGACAGAGACCTTTCATGGAGCTCACATGTATCATACATGAAAAGGCGATTGACAGGCATCTGTCATTTGTTCAAGTTCTTCGCTTGAAAGAACTGGGGAATGTGCGCAACTGCTCTGTTGCAACTATACAGGATTCTTTTGCTTGGATTCCTTCAGTACAGCCTACCTGTGTTAACCAACGCAAGTAAACCAAGCGTACGAATGCTTCAAAGTGTCCAGGCTCAAGCACTCCGGATATGTTTAGGCTTGCCCAAAGTGCGTCAACAGCGACAACTATCGCCATCACAAGGGACAACCTCATCAAGACCCACATTAATGTGGAAGTGCTTAAGACACATATACGACACCTTGCTCGAATCCCTCGACATCACCTAGCCTCTCTACCAGTGGCCCGACCATGCACATCTTACTGCAAAACAGTGAGCACACATGGTGAGCCGATCCCAACTTCGTTCTCTCCTGCCGCTAGACCTTTGACTCCGTCATGGTTCCTCGCTCAACCAATGATTAATATTAACATACCTGGCGTCGAGAAAAAGGCCAATTTGTCGTCACCGGCTCTTAAACAGCTCACACTACTTCTCTTGTTTGAGAAATATCAAGACTCCACACATATCTACACTGACGGATTGGTTTAGCCGGACAGCTCTAAAGGAGCAGTAGTGATACCAAGGTTGGCCACGACAATTAAATTCAAGACATCTCACGCAACAACATCAACGGCAGCAGAATTGGCAGCACTTCGTGCCACGTTGCGATTTGTAGTTGATACACCTACACGCAAGTGGACTATTTTCTGCGACTCGAAGGCGGCACTGCCGTCTCTACTATCAGCCTTAAGCCGTGGACCACACGAGCAGCTGGTACTAGAGATAGCAGAGGTTATACACCACCTGACTGAGAAAGGGCACCAAATACATTTCAGTGGTTGCCCAGTCACTGCGGAATCATCGGCAATGAACGGGCCGATCAAGCTGCCCGCTCAGCCCACACAGAAGATCATAAACTGCGACTACCACTTTCTAGGACGGATTCTGCACGAGAGCTCCGCAGACTTGCTCGCCGGCAAACCACATCGCAATGGAATCAGCCGCACTTCAAGCATGCCCGACTGTACTCGCTTGACCCTACGCTAAGTCTTCAAGTCCCGTCGAGGCTTCGCCGAGCAGACCAGACCCTGTTATGTAGACTGTGGTTGCGCGTTGCGTTTACCAACGCCTACGCTTTCCGCATTGGCATGGCCGACACCGCAGCCTGTGGCCACTGTGGCAAAGAGGAAACCATTCAACATATTCTTTGTGAGTGCCTAGCGTATAGTAAACAACGACTATTCCTTCGCAAGGAACTCAACAAGTTAGATGATCAACCTCTGTCGGAGCAGGACATTCTGCAATATCGTCATGATGCGACTTCACAGAAGAGGGCCCTGAAAGCGCTACTACACTTTTTGCGATTGACCGGCCTTACTGAACGGTTGTAGCTAGGACGCCCTTCCTGTGTGTGTTTTCGTTTTTTTTATGAGTGCGCGTGCATTTTTTTTGTCTCTATCTAACCCCTCTTTCTTGCCCCTACTTCCCCACCCTCAGCGCTGGGTAGCAAACCAGATGCCAATATCTGGCTAACCTCCTGGCCTTTCCTTTCTCACTATCTCTCTCTCTCTCTCCCCTTCAAACACCACATGCCTTACTGGAATTACGTGAATAATGCACAAAGAAGGTGCGCGTGTCCCGCCATCGATTTGGTCAACCGACGCAGAGCTATGAAGAAATTAAGCAAACAAAACTATCGTAACGACAACAGATTCAAGTTGGATTAAAGTTCTACCAAGCTATACTCACAGGTCACCAAAAAGAACTCCCATTAGTTGCTCCTAATGATTATCCACATGGAAACGCGGGTCTCACGAACTCCAAGTCACCGATGTCTTCTACACGCTGTTATTTCCACAGGTAAACACTTATGAAACTCACGGGGATCACCTCAATTAAGCAATTCGGGAACAATGTCTATCTTTAACCATAGGCAATGGTTGTGCTCGTGAGGTCACGTGATACCGTTTTGCAAGTCAAATAGAGATTAGCTATACAAGAAAGTCTCGATGAACTGAAAGATGGTGCACGTCGAGAACTACGCACAAGTGGAGTGAGCTGGCTCAGATGGTAATGGTCCAAAACCACAGAAGCAATACAAAGTGAACAAGTGCGCAGAAAGCAACACAAACTGGAAATTTCAATTAAATGTTTCTAACAATGGAAACAGCAATGTAAAGGATAAGTAGTGCCAACGCATATAGATTGCAGTGTATGCAGCTTCTGTTGATTAGTCTGGTACATTGGCTAGTTTTGAATAAATCATTCGTTGATAGGTAGTGTCTGATCGTGTTTTCTTCTCCTCACCCGATTTCTTGCCCATCTTTTTTGCCCCGCCATGGTGGTCTAGTGGTTAAGGTACTCGGCTGCTGACACGCTGGTCGCGGGATCTAATCCCGGCTTCGGCGGCTGCATTTCCGATGGAGGAGGAAATGTTGTAGGCGCGTGTGCTCAGATTTGGGAACACGTTAAAGAACCCCAGGTGGTCGAAATTTCCGGAGCCCTCCACTACTGCGTCTCTCATACTCATATAATGGTTTTGGGATGTTAAACCCCCCAAATCAAACTCTTGCCTATCTTTTTATTTTTCTCTTTTGTTGCTATGCCATGAGCAACATATGGCGTGGACGGCTTTTTATAAGGAATGCCGGGTCGTGCTAGTTGGTCAGCAAAGAATCGCGCCAGACTTGGCGCGAGTCCTGATGAATTTTTCGGCAGATTGCAGTCTGCTGCCTAGGAAAATATTATTCTTGGAATTAGAGGAGGGGGGCATTATGATTCCGTAGCGTTGAAGCACTTGCGTCGCAGAAATCAGTGATGAAGTCAATGTCGGCGGCGTCGACCGTGAGTGAAACCGCAGCTGTGAACATTCACAGCGTAAAACGTTCGGCAGATCCCGAACCCCGTGGTAATGGATTTCATGCGAAGCCGCTGTCAAGTAATGGTTTATATTGACTTTTTTTTCTTTGGTCCATGTGTTACGAAGTGATCTGACGTTAAGTGCAACAGTTCTGTCTACGTTGTGGGCTGACGAGTAGCATCCACTACACGGGCGCCTACTTGTGACTACACTGGGTAACGTATGGTCTGACGTATCATTAGCACTAACGTCAAACAACAGGAGTCGATCGCATTAAAATTAAGAGCGCTTCACTTGTGTGACAAGGTGAATATCTCTTCACATACGTTAGCGTATTCCCCGGGGTAGAGTAACGGTTTCATATACCTTGCTGAAGCCTACGAACACAAATATGATGGATATTTATCTGCTATATAAGCATAGTTAACATTGCAGTAACAATCAATGTTAACGTGACATAACGCCTGTGTCGTAGATCTACACCTGTGACACACACGCAGAAAGGAAAAAATGCAAGCTTGCGATAGGAAAAATCCGGAAACGGAGTGCTGACACTTTTACAGATTGTTTCATCTGTTCACAGATTTTTTTCATCTCCTTGTCGAAAAATTACATAGCCAGCACTGCAACCAGACGTTTATTTGCACCGGCCTAAAGCCTGTATAATGTTTTTTTCCAAAGCAGCTTCCAGACGTGGTAGGGCTCTGCGTTATAACACGTGATTTCTACAACACTTGGATTATACTCCTCAAGAGATCCTGGTTTTTCTATGTTTGCTTTCGTTGGACAGGAACCACCTTTGCCGATCTCTGTTCACGCTCACAGTTTTGGGTTAGTAACTTCTGTCCTCACCTTTTTAGGTAGATATAAACTGTCAATCAACTGGGACACATACCGGCGTGCCATGTACCGTGATATACGGTGGTCTGCCACGCGTTTCAGAAAGAAAGGGTTTGATGACGTACGTGACAGGATTTTCACATCATTCCTGTCGTTACCAATCGTCAAACTGTTCTCGCGCAGCGCGTTAACATTTTCGTGCTTTTGTGTGATCAGAAAACCGCACGGACTTTCGATAACGTTGAGGAGTGCTGATGAGACCAGCACTTGTAAGATCACCTCAAGTGGACTTTTATTGCGATGGCAATAATATGGACACTCTCGGCTGGATTTTGCTGCTGACGTCGGCGTTGATGCCATGCAGCATATATGTATACGTATCAATAGATATGAAAATGCAAAAAATAAAAAAATTAAAAAAAGATTCCAGCGTGCGAAATTGAACGTGGCACCTCCACGTCGTGAATGCCAGACGTTTACCACTGGGCCACCGAAGGGTACCTCCTTGAACGTCTAAGCGGCAAGCTACTTATATCTACCACTTACCGCTGTTAGTGGGCATTTCGGAGGGGGGGGGGACTATAGTGTTTTCATCATCATCAGCGAGATGGCGCAAAAAGTGCGCGGCGGCTCTCATCTCTCACGCGTACTTGAGCCTGCAGAGATAGGGAAGTGGACGATCTCTTGCGGGCCCTTATCTCCCGGTGGGAAAGATCATACATCTACGCTGGCGTTGGGCGTACATGGAACGATTTTGTTGTAGTCACGGGGCGGACAAAGGCCACTGCAATTGTTGCACAGCCTCGGTTTTCGAAAAAGGTGCGCTTTTCGGAAAAGGCGAAGTAGCAACTGAGACGCTTATTCGCGTTCATTTGTACCTGTGAGTAAGTTTCGTGCATCATTTGTATTTGAGAAACGCAGTGCATGTTTCGATCTGTTTGCCATTCTGCGCGTGCCCTTCAAATTTGTTGCTATCGCGTTCATTGCTTTGCCTTTGCGGCAAAACTGAGAATTTTTCCTGTCGTTAATAAAATCGCTTGCAAAGTCATCAATCGTCAACATAGTATTCAGTACAACGTGTTAACGCTAAATAATATCACTGTGCAACTGCTTGCATTGTGTTGAATACTTTAAGGCCCTAAATGGCACATGCAGTTCCCTAATTCTGTTTTAACGTAGAGCGCTATTGGCATGAGGATGCGAAGAGCACTAAGAGACAACCTAAACACTTAGTAGTAAAGAAAGCGACCTATACGTGATATTTTACTATTCCTCGTTCATTTGCGTCATACATTAAAATAACAGTTGGTAATGCTCTCGATTTCAAAATCCCGCAATGATCTCTCGACTCGGATGAAGTGCTTCTATGGCGGTTCGTGGTTTAAGATTTGATTCTGTCACCCTAATGTCGATTCCACCGGACATCACGGTTACACCTAAAGTTTGTGCTGCAGCTCATGATCACTATTAGCAGTAGCATCAAGAATAACCAACAATCCTACAAGTAGTCTCGTGTGAAATTGAATTTGTGTTGTCTTGTGTTAGGTCTTTAGCAAATGCTGCTATGCAAAGTTTACGTACATTAAACGTGACCATACGTCACATGCACATATGTCCTACTTACTTTTCATAATTAGAAAAAGCTGCAAAACAGCGTTCTTATACAGACATAAACATATTACACTCACATCTATCCAGTGAGAACATCGCATGACACGTGCATAGAATGAATTAGGCTACGTAAGAAGTAGGTACCGTAAGCATTTTCACCCATCACAAAGGGCATATTAGCAATTCATCCTAATATCCATCAGTCACACCGTCTGTACCATGTTATATATTTGCGTAATATAACCCAAATTTGTCACGCATAAAATTAGCGTTACGCGTGGGCACTTGAAAAACTGTCCACGCGATACAAAGAGCTGTGCCACCGTTCACCAGCCTTTCTAATACTTTCTTTATGGCACAGACAATGCGGGCTCTTCATAGTGGCACCAACTACCGACCCTCTGAAATAGTGATAAGTAGTCTGGGTATAGCTTTCATTAGGCCCCGCTCGCGCGGAAGTTTTCGAGGCCTCAGTATTTATTTAGTTTATTTTTTATTTATTTCGTTTGTATGCGGAGATAGTACGAAGAACCAATTAAATTGGGGAGGAAAAAGACTGATAACTGCAATATGTAGGGGCACAAAGCCTGCATGCTCCCTTGGGAAGGGGAGACATAGAGGAAAGGAAGGCAGCAGAAAATAAAAAAAAGGAGGGAGGAAAAGATAACACATTTAAATGAAGCATGGCCTTACGCACGCCCACTTTGATTTTATGATAAAAAAAGTTGGTTCGTTGATCGATACTGGGATCTTGCACAATGTTGGTATGGACAAAAAAAAACAGACCCGGCCACATTGTGAAAATTTTGTGAGGTCACTATTCATGCAGAGTATTGGCAGTGAGTCTCTAATAACAATACGAATGGCTTTGTTTTGGGACATTTCGCTATGTGGGATCTTCGAAAAAAATGAATGCATAGAAATTTAGCGATGCGCATATTGCAATCATAGTATTCATTGAATCACATTTATTTAGTGCAGTGCATTCTAGTAATGCTGGACACACTTCAAATTCATTTCAATGAACACCATTGCCATCTAGTACACAAAAGGAGTCTTGCTGACAATTTCGGCAATTTTTCCAAAACGGTGAGTATGAATATCTTCCCACAGCTATCCTTTAGCGGTCGCTATACCACCAGGAAAAAAATTACGTAGCTTTGTGCAACCACTTTGTGCAACCAGCCTACAACTAAAGTGCACTGCTTCTACTTCAATGAAGAAAATATAATCATATGAAGAAGCGCTAACAGTGGTCGTCATAATGACCTACGAAACCCTAAGCACCATTCTTGTAACACTCTTGTGATTTCAGTCCTTACATTTGTGGAGTCCTTACGTGGTTGGCTGTTAACAAAAATAAATAATTCCGTCACTTGAACTATCTTTTTTTTTTGCCTTCAGAAAGACAATATTACTTCTCGAAACGTCAGCTTGAGCACACAAACGCGGTTTACAAACTTTTTCAGGCCCCTGATAGCGCCATAAGACATTAAGGACGCGTATTTTTGAAGTCGATCTCGCGAAAATACAAAATTGTGGAAACGCGCCATCCCTTTTTATTGTGCCAAAGTATTATTCTGGCTATGAATTGTATGTATCAGTCGAGTCATACCTTTTTAATTGATAAAATTTTGCGTTGAACCAGCACAGGTGCTTGAAAAATATGCTTTTAGTGAATATACCAGAACTCGAAGAACCGTTATGCCTCAAGACCCTTTCACTGTTCACAAACACAGAACCCTTGATAACATACGGTTTTGTCCTCTGATAGCGTTTGTGGCATCGGTGGGCAAGAAGGGCTGTAGAAGATAGTCCGCTGATTTTGTGAGGTTCCCTTCGCTTATTTGGCAAAGTATTTTCAAATGAGTGCGTTTTGAGCTACACAAAATTTACAAGAGATTTTCTTGAACCTTACACAAGTTTTTTTTATTTGAGAAACTACAAATATCTTTCTTACTCTTAAAAACTTGAGAACGTGCTGTCGGTTTCGGTGCTAGGAGCTAGTAAATGAGGTGGCCGGAAGTTTTTCGGGGTACAGCACTTGCGATCTTGAAACCGTCTTTAGAGCGCGCTCACCGTACCTTAGGCAAGTTGTCAGCTACCACTGTGTTCTATAGTGGAAAACACCATTACAGGGAATGCCTCCAATTTCTTAAAGATCTTGTTATCTCCATATCTGCCAACAGGCTGGCACCAAAGCCAGTGTGATTCCACGAATGGCTTCTCATGGCAAGTGTAAATTTGTGCCACTATTGCATGTAACGCTCTTCCCGAAGGGTAGTTTCAACATACACCAAGACAAATTTCATCGCTTAATATATCCAGACACACTTGTATGACCTATACAAAAAATAAAAT
This sequence comes from Rhipicephalus microplus, assembly GCF_013339725.1. Lineage (NCBI taxonomy): Eukaryota > Metazoa > Arthropoda > Arachnida > Ixodida > Ixodidae > Rhipicephalus > Rhipicephalus microplus. Next base: position 46,003 of record NW_023611137.1, read on the forward strand.
ATTAGTGTTTTAAAAGAGGTATCTATCATTCGAGCTGATTCGGGCTATGGCCTAACTCTTGATGGGTTCAGGTGCACGCCTAATGCTCTTATCCCCCATAACTCTATTGTCGCGTCCAGAAAGCCAAAAAGCTCCGCCAGGCAGTGCACGACAACGAAACGCATTTCACTGCACACGCGTGCATAAATAGGGTTTCGAAAGTGGCCTGTTTTTATGTCGTTAACAGATAAGCTTTTTGAGTAGAACTTTTAATCTACGTTGCGCTTTCATGGCACACATGTAGCTTCGGCGTCCAATATACAAAGCAATAGCCTTTGTTTCTTGGAAGACGGATGAAAATTGTCTCCCCGATATACCAGTTCTGCTTGTTTATCGTCTCAGTCATAAATTATTCTCTTGCTTTTTTCGCCGAAGTCATCACACTTACTTGTTAGGAGATCAGTCTCTAATAACATCTTCGACGAGTATGGCAGTCATCCCTGATGTTTGACTGACAAGAAGTGGCTGGAAGACACTGCTTTCTCGTTACAATTGGTGAAAGTTGTTCCATCTTCATCACGCGCACAATTGAATAATGCTTCTATAATATAGAACGGAGACAGTCAAAACTGTTATCCGAGACCAGGTAGGAGCGTTGGCCTAGCTAGCAAAATCAGCGACAGTCCGGGCCGAGCGTCTCGTGCTTAGCACTGACAGTATGTGTGCCGAGATTCGCATGACCCACTTCATTCATCATTACATACTTCCCCCTCGCTGAAGATGGTGCCAAGTAAGTGTTCTAAGGTGTCGTGAGGACAAGTGGTTCGTGATATGGTTTGAGGCGATTCACATGTACGATTTCGCGGCCTCGGCGACGCAGGTCCACAGTGGCCGTGAGGGGTTCGATGAGGTAGTTAACAGCGGAAGTTTGTTCTATGACGCGATAAGGTTCATGGTACCTGCTGACAAATTTTGTAGAGGTACCAGGAGCAGCACTGGGGGGCACCCACAGCCAAAGAAGACAGTTGGGCGAAAATTGGTAGTTGGACCGTCCATCGTCGTGACGAAATTTCTGTAGCCCTTGTCCTTGTGTTGTAAGGGTGCGAGCTAATTGCCGACATTCTTCCGCATACCGCGTGGCTTCGGACACTGGTGTGCTTTCGGACGAGTCGGGTTGGTAGGGGAGAATGGTGTCAATTGGAGACGATGGTTTTCGACAATAAAGTAAAAAGAATGGAGAAAAGCCTGTCGTCGCTTGAGGTACCGTGTTGTAAGCGTATGTTACGTAAGGAAGGATAACATCCCAGTTGGTGTGGTCGGAGGCGACATATATAGAAAGCATGTCGCCAAGAGTACGGTTCAGACGCTCGGTCAAGCCATTTGTTTGTGGGCGATATGCGGTAGTACAGCGGTAAATTACATGGCATTCTGCAAGAAGTTCTCGAACAACATCCGCGAGAAAGACGCGGCCTCGGTCGCTCAAAAGTTCACGTGGAGCGCCGTGACGCAGAACAAAACGTTGCAGCAGGAAAGACGCAACGTCACGTGCCGTCGCGGCTGGTAGAGCGGCCGTTTCTGCATATCTCGTGAGATGGTCAATCGCTACAATAATCCAGCGATTCCCAGCTGATGTATATGGTAGAGGACCATAAAGGTCTATTCCAACCCGGTCGAATGGTCGCACTGGGCACGGTAACGGCTACAATGGTGCAGTAGAACGGCTAGTATTGTGCTTGCGGCGTTGGCACTCTGTGCAAGATCGAATGTACTTTTGAACGAATGTGTACATGCCGCGCCAATAAAACCGAAAACGTAGCCTGGCGTAGGTTTTAAACAAACCGGCGTGCGCACACTGCGAATCGGCAGAGAAAGCAGCACATATGCTGGCGCGGAGATGCCTGGGTATGACGAGTAGCCATTTGCGACCGTCATGGTGGTAGTTGCGGCGATAAAGTATTCCATCACGGATGGCGAAGTGAGAGGCTTGTCGGTGTAGCGCTCGAGATGGCGGGTGGGCGAGTGTTTCAGATAGGTAATCCATCAGAGACGCAATCCACGAATCTTTGCGCTGCTCCGCAGCCATGTTGATGGGTCCTGATAGTGGAAGGAAGTTGTCTTGGATGGAGACACTCACAATATCAGTAGAAACAGGCGAACGCGAAAGAGCGTCGGCATCGGCGTGCTTCTGGCCTGAGCGATAAATGATGCGGATGTCGTACTCTTGGAGCCGTAAAGCCCATCGTGCCAAGCGTCCTGAGGGATCTTTGAGGGAGGATAACCAGCAGAGCGCGTGGTGGTCGGTAACAACATCGAAAGGGCGGCCATACAGATAAGGCCGAAATTTTGTAATGGCCCAGATAATCGCTAGGCATTCTTTCTCAGTTACCGAATAATTTGCGTCTGTTCTTGTAAGAGTGCGGCTCGCGTACGCAACAACATATTCTTGGTAACCAGGCTTTCGTTGGGCGAGTACAGCGCCAAGACTGACACCGCTATCATCTGTGTGGATTTCTGTGGGAGCGCTTGAATCAAAATGACGCAGTATGGGTGGTGTTGTAAGCAGTTCACGGAGCTTCGCAAAGGCACTGTCGCAAGCTGGAGACCACGCAGATAGATTGCGGTCTCCCTGAAGTAGGTCTGTCAGAGGCGCCATGATCGAGGCGAAATCTCGGACGAAGCGGCGGAAGTATGAGCAAAGCCCAATGAAACTACGCAGCTGCTTGAGAGAAGCGTGCCTCGGGTACTCGCGAACAGCACGTAGCTTAGCGGGGTCAGGAAGAACGCCGTTCTTCGACACGACGTGTCCGAGAATGGTCAGCTTGCCCGCTCCAAAGTGACACTTCTTCAAGTTGAGCTGGAGGCCTGCTGCAGAGAGGCAGCGTAGAACCTGTTCCAAGCGACGAAGGTGCGCGAGAAAATCGGGCGAGAATACCACTACATCGTCTAAGTAGCACAAACACGTGTTCCATTTGAGGCCTCGTAGGATAGTGTTCATCATGCGCTCAAATATTGCCAGCGCATTGCAAAGCCCGAATAGCATCACGTAAATTTCGTATAAGCCGTCTGGTGTAACAAATGCAGTTTTTGGCCTATCATCCGGATTCATGGGCACTTGCCAGTACCCAGAGCGTAGATCAAGGGAAGAAAAGAACTCTGCGCCTTGTAATGAGTCGAGGGCGTCATCAATTCGATGCAAACGATAAACATCCTGTAGCGGAGCATACGCACTAACGTGTATGCGCCTTCGAAAGAGAAGGAAAAACCCGTGCTCTGATTGCACGAGAACCTGGGCCGCCTTTTGCCAGACTTGCCGTACGGCCATTTTTCGTTGCGACATCGTTGTGACTTCTCCGGTTCAATAAACGTCATCAGATTTGGTGGAGGCTGCTGAGATCCCCAAGCAGACCTGGAGCTCCGCTCTCGCAAGTTGCCCGAGAGACCACTGCAAAACATGACTGACGCAGTCGCCAACCAGCCCATCCCAGCCCAGCCAGCACCACCGGCTGTCCCGTCTACCTGCCCCGGCGCTACTCGCCAACGGGACCCACCAATCTTCAGCGGCAGTGGCGAGCAAGACGTCGAGGACTGGCTCTCCTTGTACGAACGCGTAAGCGCCAGTAACAAGTGGGACAACGACTCTAAGCTCGCCTACGTTATATTTTACTTGGCAGACGTAGCTAAACTTTGGTTTACGAACCGCGAAACCGCCATCGCCAACTGGTCTTCCTTTAAGACACTCGTCACTGAAGCGTTCGGCCGACCAGAGGTCCGCAAGCTCCGCGCTGACCAGCGCCTGCGCCACCGAGCCCAGCAGCCTGGCGAGACGTTTACTAGTTACATAGAGGACGTGCTCGACCTCTGCAAGCGTGTGAATCCATCTATGCCCGAAGAAGAAAAAATTCGGCAGATTCTCAAGGGCATCGAGGATGGCGCATTCCAGATGTTGCTAGCGAAAAGCCCGAACACGGTGGCAATCCTCGTAAGCCTCTGCCAGAGCTTTGATGAATTGCGCCGTCAGCGTTCCATCGCCCGACAGAGTGTCCTACCGCCGGATCCGATCTCGGCCGTCACACTCACAAATGCCAACGTTTGCAAAGAAAGTCTGTCCAACCAGATCAAAGACTTCATCAGGGAGGAAGTCGCCCGACAGCTCTCCCTGCTGCCGCATAGCGACGTGCCCACCGCAAGCCTGCCTACGACACTGCAGCAGGCCATACGCACGGAAATTTGTGATGTCCTCCCTACAGTGCAGGCCCCTTACCCGTGCACTTCAGTAGCGCCTAATCTCTCAGCTGTTGGCTACGCACCACCTGCACCACCTTCACCTCTCAGCTACGCAGCTGTGGTCGCGCGGCCCCCACCGCATCCAGTCGCCTTATCAGCTCCACCTCCTCCGGCCTCGCCTCCAGTTTACAGGCCCTCACCTCGCTTTTTCCATCGATCTAATGAGTGCCGCACTCAAGACAATCGTCCTATCTGCTTCGCCTGTGGCATCGCTGGCCACATTGCACGCTTCTGCCGCCGTCGCCCTACACCTGCAAACGCATACTTCGGAACTCCTACCTACGCGCCGCAGCAGGCCACCGCATCTGCATATGAACAGAGGCACTCAGACTCGGATCGCCGCCCATCGACTGCTCGTTTCCCATCCCCTCGTCGCCGGTCGCCATCGCCTATGCGTCGTCGACCACCTCCTGAGGAGGGAAACTAATCAGTGCAGTTCCGGAGGCAAGAACTGCAACTTGTGCGCAATTCCCAAGGCCTCCGTTTTCGCCGAAAAATGTTGTTGATGTCGATGTTGAGGGAGTCGCCACATTAGCGTTAATTGATACCGGGGCCACCGTTTCTGTGATGGACGTCAAATTTTGTCGGAAACTGAAGAAAGTGACCACATCTCTCTGTGGCATGGTGCTGTCCACGGCTAGCGCGCAACGCATTCATCCCTCGGCTCTGTGTACGGCGCGCGTCGTCATCCAAGATGTTTTGTACGTCGTACAGTTTTTTGTTCTGCCATCTTGCTCTCATGACCTTATCCTCGGTTGGGATTTCTTATCAGGTCATGAAGCTATCATCGATTGTTCCCGTGCCGAAGTGTCCCTTGTGCCAACATATGAATTTCCACCACCCGACCGGTCTCCTCGGCTCTGCAAACTCATCGCTGACGACGACATCACCTTGCCCCCGGAAGCTTCGGTCCCTGTAAGCCTTTCATGTGTGGCGCAACCTGACGCCACGGTGGTGTTTACGCCATCTCCTGCTTTTACTGAACGCAAGGGCATCGTTCTCCCATTTGCCGTTCTTACAATTGCATCTGGTTTAACCGTAATGCTGGTTACCAACCACTGCAACTACCCCATCAGCTTACTTCGTGGTGAAACGTTGGGATATGTGCAACCTGTCGACCATATCGATGATATTATTCTTCCCGACGAAACGCCATGTCACATTGCCGCAATAGCTCATGCGTCTGAGCCATCAAGTTTGTCAGCCTTCGACAATGCTATTGACGCAGACCTTCCCCTCTCGCATCGCCGCCAACTTGTTGCTCTCCTTAACAAGTTTCGCTCTTCTTTCTACTTTCAAGAACCTGCTTTGGGCCGCACCACGACTATCACTCATACTATTGACACCGGCTCACATCTGCCTCTGCGACAGCGTCCTTACCGCGTTTCCGCCGAAGAGCGCCGCGTCATTACGGAGCAAGTAGACGACATGCTTAAACGTGGAGTGATACAGCCTTCTCAAAGCGCTTGGTCATCACCTGTCGTTCTGGTCAAGAAAAAAGATGGCACCGTTCGATTTTGCGTGGACTATCGCCGCTTAAACAAGATTACGAAGAAAGATGTCTACCCGCTACCACGAATAGACGATGCTCTTGACTGTTTACAAGGCGCCGAGTACTTTACATCCTTGGATCTGCGTTCGGGGTATTGGCAGGTGCCAATGGCTGAATGTGATCGCCCTAAAACAGCCTTTGTAACGCCATATGGTCTATATGAGTTCAAAGTGATGCCATTTGGGCTCTGCAACGCACCTGCCACATTTGAGCGCATGATCGATACCATCTTGCGTGCCCATAAGTGGAAAACTTGCTTGTGTTACCTGGACGACATCGTAGTCTTTTCGTCTGATTTCCCGACACATCTTGTTCGCCTCCACGAGATTCTGACGTGTCTAACTTCTGCGGGCCTACAACTTAACTCCAAAAAGTTCCACTTCGCAGCACGAAAACTAACCATCTTGGGACATGTCATCACAAGAGACGGTGTTCTTCCGGATCCCGATAAGCTTCGGGCTGTCGCTGACTTCCCGTTGCCCACATCACTGAAAGCTCTAAGAAGTTTCGTCGGTCTCTGCTCGTACTTTCGTCGCTTTGTGCCCAACTTCGCGTCCATCATCGCACCTCTCACGAGTCTGCTCTCCAACAGCAAAGGTATATCTGCATGGTCACCTGCATGTTACGACGCATTTCGCCAGCTGCGCCGCCTGCTGACCTCACCACCCATTCTTCGTCACTACGACCTTGCTGCTGCCACAGAAATTCACACCGATGCAAGTGGCATCGGTCTTAGTGCAGTTTTGGCACAACGGAAAGGCACCCAAGCCGAATACGTAGTCGCCTATGCAAGTCGCGCTCTCAAGAAGGCTGAATTGAATTACTCCGTGACAGAGAAGGAGTGTTTGGCCATAATCTGGGCCTTGACAAAGTTTCGTCCGTACCTTTACGGCCGCCCTTTCGACGTGGTCACAGACCACCACGCTCTATGTTGGCTGTCCACATTGAAAGACCCGTCCGGACGCCTCGGACGTTGGGCACTTCGATTGCAAGAATACGACATCCGTGTAGTATATCGTTCCGGTCGCAAGCATGCAGATGCCGATGCACTTTCGCGATCGCCTTTGACCCCAGATGTGGCTTCTTTGTCACCACTTTTTACCACCTTGTCACCAATAGACACCACTGACATGCTTTCGGAGCAGCGTAAAGATCCATACCTTGCATTGTTACTCGACTACCTTACCGATCCGTCTGCTGTCCCTTCCACGAGAGCGCTACGCCGACAAGCAGCCCACTTTTCCGTGCGAGACAGCATTCTGTACCGCCGCAACTACATGCCTGGTGGTCGGAAGTGGCTCCTTGCTGTCCCAACTCATATGCGCTCTGACATCTGCATGAATTTCCATGCAGACCCTCAAAGTGCTCACGCAGGTGTCCTGAAAACCTACGAAAAACTGTGCAAACGATATTACTGGCGAGGAATGTATCGCTTTGTGCAGAAATACGTTTAGTCTTGCACCACTTGCCAACAGAACAACACACCTCCGCGGCACCTTACTGGCATGTTACAGCCGCTCCCATGCCCGGCTCGCCCATTCGACCGCGTGGGTATCGATCTCTATGGCCCCCTCCCATATAGTCGCTCTGGAAACCGGTGGATTATTGTCGGCGTCGATCATCTGACACGCTACGCTGAGACTGCAGCTCTACCAGCAGCGACCGCCCACGAAGTTGCACTCTTCATTCTCCGCAGCTTCATTCTCCGCCATGGGGCTCCACGGGAATTACTCAGTGATAGGGGTCGAGTGTTCCTGTCGGAGGTCATCCAAGCTATTCTCGCTGAATGCAACATCATCCACCGGAAATCTACCGCATACCATCCACAGACGAATGGTCTCACTGAACGGTTCAACCGCACACTTGGCGACATGCTGAGGATGTACACCTCCTCCGACCACACTAACTGGGACGCTGTCTTGCCTTTTGTTACCTTCGCTTACAACACCGCGACGCAAGCGACTACCGGTTTTTCCCCGTTCTTTCTGTTGTACGGCCGCGAACCATCCCACCCACTCGACACCATACTTCCGTACCGCCCTGATGTATCGGAGTGCTCCCCGCTTTCGGAAGTCACCAGATACGCTGAAGACTGCCGTCAGTTGGCTCGGTCTATGACAAGTGAGGCTCAAGGTCTACAAAAAACCCGGCATGATGACGCTCATCACATAGCGCCTACGTTTCGTACTGGCTCCCTCGTGTGGCTTTGGGTGCCCCCGCACGTTTCTGGCCTGTCTTCTAAACTTCTGGCCCGGTACCATGGTCCATACAGTGTCATTGACGCAACCTCACCAGTGAATTACATCGTCGAGCCCCTAACACAATCGCCAGATTTGCGCCGTCGAGGACGCGAGACCGTACACGTCGACCGTCTCAAGCCCTACTACGACCCCCTCATTGTGCCTACTCCCTGAGTCGCCAGGATGGCTACTCTTCAACCCGGGGGGTATTGTAGTGGAGCATACGCACTAACGTGTATGCGCCTTCCAAAGAGAAGGAAAAACCCCGTGCTCTGATTGTACGAGAACCTGGGCCGCCTTTTGCCAGACTTGTCGTACGGCGGTTCAATAAACGTCATCACAATCCTTTCGTGTTATTTTGTTTAGGCGACGATAATCTACGCAAAAGCGTATCTTGCCATTCTTCTTTTTAACTAAAATAACCGGCGACGCCCAAGGACTGTTTGACAGTTGAACGACGCCTCGCTTTAGCATGTCACCTACTTGTTCATCGATGATACGGCGTTCAGTCGGCGAAACACGGTATGGTCGCTGTCGTAGTGGTGGGTGATTACCTGTGTCAATATGGTGGCATACGGTAGATGTGCGACCTAAAGTAGCGCTGTGACTGTCAAAAGATGGTCGAAACTTGTCAAGGAGGCTCAAAAGCTCACACCTTTGTTGTGGGTTTAGGCCTTCGTCGATGACACGGTTGAAAATGTCGGTAGTGGAAGGGTCATTCATGGAACTACAGGAGAGGGTGCTGACTTTCGATGGTTCATCAGGAACGTCAAGTGTAGTGATGGTTTCGAATGATTCTATCAAACCAATACATTCGCCTCGAAGTAGCGTAATCGTGAATGGGAACGGATTCTCCACAGGCACGTTGGTCGCACCACCTTGAAGAGTAACGAGAGCGGTTGGGAGCGGTGATAGGTGGCGATGTACGAAAGCAGCGGAAGGCGTGAAAAATGCGGTAGCGTCGACGACGGTGGAACACGACACAGGTGCGAAGACAGTAGCGCGTGGAGGGATTTGGGTGTCGTCACTAATGACCAACTTCGCGTCGGAAGGGCGATCGTGCACTGGTAGCGCATCACCAAGGGGACAAAAGGCAACTTCGGCACGGGCGCAATCAATGACGGCTTGGTGATGGGAGAGAAAGTCCCAACCTAAAATGATGTCATGGGAACAGTGCGGGAGTACTACGAACTGCACTGTGTAGGGCACTCCTTGAATTACAAGTCTGGCAGTACACGCGGCCACAGGCTGCACAGGCTGTGCAGTGGTAGTATGAAGACATGAACCCAGGTAAGGCGTTGTCACTTTTCGAATTGAACGGCAAACTTTTTCGGCGATGACAGAAATTGCGGCACCAGTATCAATAAGGGCAAGTACGGGTACACCTTCAAGAACGGCATTAATTGCCGGCGGCGAACGAAGAGGGCTTGCGCTTTGCGACGAAGACGCAGTTCTTGCCTCGGGAACTGCGTCATTTAGTTTTCCGCGTCGATTGTAGGGGGGCGTCGGCGCATCGGGGAGGGCGAGCGTTGACGTGGAGAAGCAGATCGGCGATCAGGAGCTGGTCGGTGGCTAGGACGAGGAGCGTACAATTCAGGGTCTGGGGTGTATTGAGTGTACGTGTAATCGTTCTCATATGGACGTAGGTTTTCACGTGAGTGGAGTGGGCGGTGGCGGCGGCACAGACGTGCGACGTGCCCAGGTAGACCACAAGAAAAGCAGATCGGTCGGTTGTCGGCAGTGCGCCATGGATTAGGGACTCGGCGAACTGGAGGTCGTGGCGGCTGGGCGGCATAAACAGGAGCAGACTGTGGAGGCGGCGCTTGAAACGTCTGTGATCGTGGTCGTGCTGCTGCTTCGGCGTACGTCAATGGTGCATTGACTGGTGGCACCAGCTGCGGAGGAAGGACCTCAGACACTTGATCTCGTATAATAGTCCGTAGAGTAGGGCTAAGCGGTGCACTGCGCTCCGGTAGGCCATAGATGAGCGAGAGTTGGCGGGCAACTTCTTCGCGCACGAAATCTTTGATCTGCGAGAGGAGGACGGGGTCTTGCGAGGGAGTTAAGCCGGACATCGATTCCTGATGTGGGACAGCACGGCGGGTGACGAGACGTTGCCGGTGGAGCTCATCATAGCTTTGGCAGAGCTCGGTAACTTGGGCGACAGTAGCAGGGCTTTTTGAAATGAGCATCTGGAAAGCGTCCTCGTCAATACCCTTAAAAATATGCTTGATGTGGTCCACCTCTGTCATGTTCACATCGACGCGTTTGCACAAGTCAATGACGTCTTCTATGTAACTTGTAAAGTTTTCACCAGGCGGTTGAGATCTCGACTGAAGGCGCTGCTCCGCACAAAGTTTGCGGACAGAAGGACGACCAAAGACTTCGCTGAACTTTGCTTTGAATGCTTTCCAGGTGGAAACGTCGGTCTCATTGACACTCACGAGTTCGTAAGTAGCCATCCAGTCGTCGACGTCGTGGTCGTCAGTGCCGCTGAATATGGGAGGATCCCGCTGACGGACCGCGCCGGAGCACGCGATGGCCTGGGAAGCCATAGGAGGAGGGCTTGTGGCAGATGCAGTGGTCATGACAGCAGGTAGAGTCCGGCTTCGCAATTCCAGGATTGCAAGGAGACCCCGCAAACTCCACCAATTATAATATAGAACGGAGACAGTCAAAACTGTTATCCAAGACCAGGTAGGAGCGTAGGCCTAGCTAGCAAAATCAGCGACAGTCCGGGCCGAGCGTCTCGTGCTTAGCACTGACAGTGTGTGTGCCGAGATCTGCATGACCCACTACATTCATCATTACACTTCATAAGTTGAGATGGCTTCCTTGGCGATAGCGAAATAGTCAATACAAAACGCGCTATATGTAAGATAAACCAAGGAATCATTTTGTTTTTCAGTGTCACCTGTGTATCACGTCATTTTCACTTTCCTACACCTTCCAGCATATGTCTTCTTTGAAAAGTATAGCGTCCTTGATTTTTAGTTTTTGGGCATTATGTGTCTCTTGGTTCAACGTGAAATGTCACGTGGCTTTCTGCTTGAGGCGAAACGTACGATAACGACGAGACACAAACAAAGAATTACACACGCACACAAAACAGACTTGGTACATGCGTGTGTGTCTCAATTTCTAAAGCGATAGCATGAGTTATACAATACAACAGATCATTAGGAATTAGAATTCTAACTAATCAGTCACATTGGAGCTTCGAAGCAGTGGAAATGTCATAATCGAAAATTTTCTTTAGGCTCCTTTAGGCTAGGCTTGTTGGTAAGCATTAATTCAGTGGTGGACGGCACAATAGACAATGGTAAAACTCAGGGCTTGAACATGGAGAAGAAGATAAAACAAAAGAACGAGGACCACAGGGCATGCGCTGGTCACGGGACAAACACTATATTTATTTCTTTGCCTTAAGCTTGTCGAACTATTTGCGCCTGCGTCCATAAGAAATTTCAGAAGAATGGTAAGTTGGGCTAGTTCGTAGTGATCTTAAATGTAACTGCGCAAAAAAACGGACGCGAAAGCACTAATGGACACTGCGCTTTTCAGTTCTTTCATCTCTTTGGTGTTTCTGTTTGTGTTTTACGCAGCTATATCGTGGGCCAATAATGCACTGACTGGTTACTGATGAAATGCCTAACCAGAAAGCTTCATGTTTGCTATATGAACATTTCTGGTTTTAGGAGTAAAGCTCCTTAGGCGCTCATGATGTCCGCTGACACTGTTATCAAACGTAACCTCCCGTAGCACTGAAACACAGCTGGTAGAGCGTTCATAGTGTGCATATGAGTTTAATATGAACCATACAATGTCCATGCTTTTATCGGCCTGCACGTTCGTTCGTATGAGTTTCCGCGCATCCATCCACTCTTCTGTCTGTGTTTCCGTGTGTACGTCCATCCACTCATACATGTGCCCGTCCATCCGAGCGTCAATGGGCAGATGGGCTTCATAAACATTCTTTATATCTTTTGCCACTTCTTGAATGAAGCTTCTCTGTATCTTAAACACTCATTTCTTGTATCTGCGGCACTTTGGCGGATAAGTTACGGTCACGTTTGAGGTGTAACTTATCCCTAGTATTTCTGCAAGGCCACGAAGTGAATGAGAATGATGCAGCGAAACTCCATGAAAGAAATTATAACCGATATATTGTATATTGCCACGTTCCTTCCTCAAGTTTTATCACCCCGTTAAAAGACACTTTTAGTTGGGAGTACGTAACGAGCTTATCTACGTGGCACGATACGTTGCGTACGCTGCATGCGAAGCGCTCAACGACACTGTCACTTCACAGTATTGACCGTACCGAGTTACGTTTGGTTCAACTAGACGTATGTTATTACAAATAAAACGGCTTTTGGGTGCTTTTTAGTGACCTTGTGCGGTAGCAGCACAATATCGTCCCTCAAAGTGAAATATACTCTGTTTGGGTGCCATCGCGGCCAAACGTTTTGCTATCTGGTTCCTATATTAATCGAGATATCGCGAGAGCGTTACGCCACGTACGCTACAACTCGTCATAATTACGCACGCCACGTTTTTTTTTCGGGCGTATGCGCGCATCTCTGGAATCGATGCGTTACGTACTGCACATGCGCAGTTCTCACCCTTCGTAGGGCAGCGTACGTGAGCGCGTTACGTACGCACAGCTAAGAGTGTCTACTTTGTACGCGATTCTCAGCGCAAACCGCACCTACAGTGTCCGAGAAGCTTCAGGACTGAAGCAGATCATTTTGTTGAGATTACGCCCACTTTGTGAGCATTTTAGATTATTCTGGAATCTACGTCGCCGCTAGTGATAACGCTAAAATGATCAATGGCGAGTATATAAATGCCGTCACGCTTCACCGCTTGTCAGTTGATCGAAAGCCGACGTTGCATTCGCCGCTATTAGTCCAAGTGTGCTACTAAAACCCGACTTTCCATTTACCGGGCACAAATTCGCCCAAATAAACAGTTTGATCTGACCATGCATTGATTGATTAATTGGTCAAGTTTAATGTCCCAAAACCACCATATGATTATGAGAGACGCCGTAGTGGAGGGCTCCAGAAATTTTGACCCCTTGAGGTTCTTTAACGTCCGTCCAAATCTGAGCTCACGGGCCTAGAGCATTTTCGCCTCCATAGAAAATGTAGCCGCCGAAGCCGGGATTCGATCCCGCGACCAGCGGGTCAGCAGCCGAGTACCTTAGTCCCTAGCCCTTTCGGCCCTGGTGGTGTCAATTGACACCACCGCACAAGTTTTCTCCTAGTGTCTCGGAAACGTAACGAATACTGCTCATTCTTGGGGGTATAGCTCTTCAATGATCCCCACTGCAATTGACACCAATATTGCGGCGCATTTGTGGAGGTAGCAGCCACAAAGAAGAAGAAGCGTGACCGAGGTCTTCCGTGAAGCCAAGGCGCGTAAGTTGAGGTGGGTAAGCCTCATTTTCGGGAGGACGTACCCAAGCTGTTTCAGTGAGTATTAGGCTGAAAAGTAAGACGTTGGTTTCCACTTTGTGTGCACCATTGATTGGCAGAGAAAAATAAGCCACTTTTTTCTTGTTCCAATCACAGGGCCCTAATTACCTACTTTTATTTCACGTTAATTATTCCGAAAATGCTTGCACCAGTGGCTCAATTTTTGTTTGTGGTCTTCTGAGGTCTTAACTACGAGAAAAACGCGCAAAAAAGTGTACCTGACCAAAATAAAAAATTCAGGGCTGAAAGGGCTAAACCACCGCGGTGGGGCAATCTGACCATCCAGTCTCCGGCCTTCAGCCACGTCACGACCCCGCGACATCTGGTTCAGGTGCTGAATAGGAGACTCGATGGTCAGATCAAACTGTTTATTTAGGCGAACCTGTGCCCGGTAAACGGAAAGTCGGGTTACAGTTGCAGCAAGACGAACTGCCAAAGATCCTCCACCACCGACGACACCGCCACGACGAAACTTCAAGATCCCGCTCCCAACTCAAGACTTCAAAACTTCGTGACCAGAAGTATTCCTGATTACGCAACGTTTAAACAGTGATGCAAACCGTCGTATCCATGATCCGACGCCGCAACACCGCAACGCCAGGCGATGAACTATATAGCAACCTCGACATTCTCCTCGATGGCCTCAGCATCACAGCTCTCGTCGACACCGGAGCGCACTATTCCATCATCAGAAAAACTTTTGCCGCGATGCTGAAGAAAGTTAGGACCGCTTGGGAAGGCCCTGAAATCCGTACAGGCGGAGGTCACCTAGTGACACTAGCAGGATTATGCGCAGCTAGAGCAACCATTAACAGTCGCATTCATTCCGCAAGCTTCTTCGTACTGCATTGCTCGAGAGATGTCGTTTTTGGAATGACATCTTGAGCCTCCACGGTGCGGTCATCGACCTGAGAACAAAGTTGATAGCACTATCCACAGAAAAAGCACTGTCACCACACACGTCATCGAATGTGCTGCCTCGAATGTGCTGGAAGATTAAGTCACCATTACTACTCGCTCAAGCGTCAGCATTTCCATCGGCACTCAAGAATCAACAGGCATTCAAGGCGTCATTGAAGGCTACCAACCACTGCTGATCAACCACGAAATTTTCGTCGCCAGAGGAATAGCCGAGCTGCGAGGACGGAACGTAAGATAGATGCCCACGAACTTCAGCAACGCGTACAAGCACGTGAGCAAAGCCACGACGGTTGCCTACATGAAAGAGATACTGGAAGCCAGCAGTGGTGTGGCCCTCATCAATTCCAACGAATCTACTCCGATGACAAACCCTTCAACTGGCTTTTGGCGTTATTCCGAGCCTTCTGACGCATAAACAAGATCAGCTCGAGAAGCCACTCTTGGAATACAAGAACTGCTTTTCGTAGTCATCGAGAATTCGACAGACACTTGACGCGAAACATCAAATCGTTATAGAAAAAAATGCCAGGCCACTCCATCAGAGTCCGTGCAGAGTTTCGACACGAGAACGCGAGGCTATAAAAAAACAAGTCAATGAAATGCTCCGCGACGACATTATAATACAGACTTCAAAAATCTATGGGCGTCACCGATGGTGCTAGTAAAGAAAAACGATGGAACACTACGCTTCTGCGTTGACTATGGCGGACTCAAGAAGATAACTGAATAAGGGCGTGTACCCTCTCCCCCGAATAGAAAACGCCCTTGATCGACTCCACAACGCCAAATACTTTTCAATGATGGACCTCAAGACAGGCTATTGGTAGATTGAAGTAGATTAGAGAGACCAAAAAAGACTGTTTGTAACCCCAGACGGCCTTTGCGAGTTCAAGGTCATGCTCTTTGGTGTTTGCTCAGCCCCTGCGACATTTCAACGCGTTATGAACACAGTGCTTGCACGATTAAAGTGGTAGAGTTGTCTCGTTTACTTGGATGACGTCGTGGAGTTTTCCTCAAGCTTTAACGAGCATCTTCAGTGCCTTGATGCTGTACTTCAAGCCATTAAGACTTCCGGACGCACCCTTAAGCCAGAAATGTGCCATTTCGCGTACGAGGAGCTTTTGTTCTTCGGCCACGTGATAAGGAAGTCCGGAGTAAGACCTCATCTGCAGAAGACAGCAGCCATTACTTCATTCCTGCCACCCGCTGACAAGAAGGCCGTGCGTTGATTTGTCGGCCTGTGCGCCTATTACAGGTTTTTTGTCAGAAACTTTGCTCACATCGCCGAGCCACTCACTAACTCTACGAGGACTGACGTCGAGTTCAAGTGGGCAACCCCACAGGAGCAAGCATTTGGGGAACTAAAACGACGCTTGCAGATGCCGCCGTTACTCGCGCATTTAGACGAAAACGCCGAAACAGAAGTGCACACTAACGCAAGTGGCGTTGGACTCGGCACCGTCTTGTGCAGAAAACGGATGGACTGGAAAAGGTTATTAGTTACGCTAGCCGGTCCCTATCTAAGGCAGAAAGCAAACACTCCGCAGCAGAAAGGGAGATATTTGTCACATGGGTGACGTCAAAGTTTCGTCCTTATTTTTATTGCAGGCCCTTCAAGGCTGTGAGTGACAACCACGCCTTTTGTTGGCTAGCTAACTTGAAGGACCCTTCAGGTCGTTTTGCTTGATGAAGCCTCACACTGCAAGAATACGACATAAACTTCATCTACAAGTGCAGCAGAAAACACTCCGACGCCGACAGCCTGTCGCGAGCCCCCGCCGACCCACCATTACCCGAAAACCTGAATGACGACTCCTTCTTGGGAACGATAACTGCCGACAACTTCGCTGAACGCCAGCGGGCTGACCGGGAATGTCAGCCTGCTGGCCCGTGGACCGGGACAAAGAGTGCAGCGCAATGTGTGTTTATAAAAAGTGGGTAACGATTTAAATTACTAATGAGTTTAGAAAAAGTAGTTAATGATTTTTACTGTACTATGCGATAGCATAAAACCAGCCCGGGAATAGCTCTACTGAATGGGTTTGGAAAAAGTGTGTAAGAATTTAAAAATACTTTGTAGTCTACTATGGGAGAGCTTAAAGCCGTCCTGTGCGCTTGGTGACCTCGTGAATGTGTTTCTAGCACTTCTTTATCTCGTGTTGCTTATATTTTCACAGCAATGTGCTCCCTTAAAACAATATAGTACAACCATAGGTTATGACCCTTCGAGTCACAAAGTATTCCACCAAACTGGACATGTGAGCCACAGCGTGTATACCAAGCACCCTACCCTTATTGTTCACAAAATACCGTTGCATTTTATTTCACATTCAGATTACATAAAAATCAAAGTTCCTTGTTATTGCTTCTCTGGTAACAAATTACTCTATCTTGTCGGTGGTCTTTCTTGTGACCAGCGAGATTGAAACCTCAGACGCTGTCACGCGCCATTGTCCACAATGAAGCAATCAATCATGTGTACGATTAAACGTCCTCAATGCATGCTCGAGTTCAGCTATCTTCCGCCTCTACCGCGCCCCCTTTCCCAAGGCAGAGAAAACTGCAGCAGAAAGAATAAGACCTCTGGCATCCAGTTGGCTGATTGTGTGGTTCAAGCACTTGTTTTATTCAGTGTCGGAAAATAAAACTTACTTTAGTAAATAAATAAAGTAAACAAAATAGGCTTTAGCAATTGTATTTACTAAAGTTTTGAACAATCTGTCATCTCGAGCAAGCATGCGCATCTTCCAACTCATTTACAGGGTCCGTTTTTGCAGCGACAAGGGCATTGATTAATATCCAAAGCGACCATCGACAGATGAGACATGTCCCCGCTTCCAGCGCCTAATGAACAGAGGCAATTTCGCCCATAAGTGTGTATTTTCTCGCGAAATTTTCAGCTGCCCAGATAGATGTGTAGTGTGTGTTAGTCTTGGTGCTTTCTCTGTTAGGCTGTTCTAAATCATCTATGGCTCATATATACAAATTACTGACAAACACACTTCGTATAATCGTCTTCTCCTGTCATAAATACCCTTACTTAATTATTGATTCGAAATAGCTTATTATTTCAATAAAAAAACTTCGGCAGATCTCACGCACCTGGAAATTGACGTTACGCGAAGCATGTGATGAGAAGGTGACCGTGTGGCAATATTTTATTGAGTGACATGGCATCAAATGACGCTAAATATGTACAAATGTTGCACGCACAGACATATGTTGCGAGTTGCAGACGTGTATACAACCAGTTGTTTGCACTTGTGCAACAATGTCAACTGGAAGATGCCTAGTAGCAGCACCAGAAACTGATATTAGGCGCTGATGCTCGCGAAGATGCTGGCCCTGGACACTGCTAAAATAATCAACTTCAGTGCATGTCAACTAAGCACAATTGACGTTAGCCTGACGTGAGGGCTGTATCAAAGTAGTACGTATGTAATGTTTATAAAACTGGGTAGGCAGCACTGCGGCACTAATTACGTTTCAAGATAATTAGCGTCTATTTGAAAGGCACTTCCGAGACCTGTCGTAGCTCTGTGGTAAAATGCTTGACTACCACGCAGAATGTTTGGGTTCAATTCCTGCTGGGACCTTTGAACTTATTTGCATTCGTTTGAACTAATTTGCAACGCTGCTTATGTCAGGTTTGTCCTAACACTGACATTTATTCTATGCCTTCATTGGGTTGACGCTACCAATGTCGGGTATTCTTTAACGCTCACGCGTTAAAATTATCCCTGTGTGTTCTCGTCATTCCTGCAGGTAGATACTAAAAGTGCAAATTACATGTGGCACATGCCCGCATACCAGTGGCACATACCCGCCCGAGGGTATGAGCCACTGTCAGGCGAGAAGTGTTTGATGACGTACGTGACGGGATTCTGACATTATTGATGTCTTGACTATTGCGTCATATTCGTCAAACCATGTTACCCTCCCATGCTAATTTTGGCGCACGCCAAGTTACGGGGGTGACCACGAGAGCACCCAAACGTAAGGCGCTAGATAGATAGATAGAATAGATAGATAGATAGATAGATAGATATGCTCAAAGTCACCAAAGTTCGCTAAGAAATGCTTCGCATTTATTATATTGCGCAAATTTTTCTCGTTGATATTGAACTACGTTTAACAGCACACCCTCGGTGAACGCTATAGTTTAGCAAAAAAAAGAAAAACAAGAAGAATGAGGCACGATGATCAAGATAATATCTTCTTTGGAACATAAGACTCTAATAACACTAAAAATTGCGGAGAACCTTAGTTCACTTCACTTTCCATAGGCTAAGTACACTTCAGAGGGTGATGCATCAAAGTGTCATTTCTGCCCTGTAATTGCAACTAAATCGAACTTGGGACAAAAGATGCTGCTAAGACCTATTTCTAGGAAGAACGGGCCAGTGCAACCTTTGTGTTTTTGTACGTGTGCGCATCTATACAATGAAGCATTAGTACTGCAAAAGGCCAATCACACCACAGTACCACACCTACGTCTGTACCTGAAGGCCATGATGAATCGCTCTGGCTTAGGGAGCCCTCAACTGGTGCTGGCATGCATAGCCGTGGCAGCTGTCAGCCAGATGCTTTTGGCTTACTAACACAGCAGTGATCATGATGTATTAACCACAACTACTTTAGTTATTCATCGACGCACATGTGGGATTCACGATCGTAAGTTTTTGGTGGTTTATGGAGTTGACTGCCTGAACTTTTACTCAGTGATCGATCGGAATAAAAGAGGCTTTTCATATGCGTACTGCTCTAGGAGCCTTGTTTGTTATTTATTCACTTTCTCATATATCACAGTCACGCACTAGTAAACACGGGTATTAAACAAAGGAGGTCAACAGTACTAAAAACTGTCGCAAGAAGTTTGGACAGCTATGCAATAGCGCCCCACCGTGGTGGTCTAGTGGCTAAGGTACTCGGCTGCTGACCCGCAGGTCACGGGATCGAATCCCGGCTGCGGCAGCTACATTTCCGATGGAGGCGGAAATGTGGTAATCCCGTGTGTTCAGATTTGGGTGCACGTTAAAGAACCCCAGGTGGTCGAAATTTCCAGAGTCCTCCACTACGGCGTCTCGCATGATTATATGGTTGATGTGTGATGTTAAACCGCACAAATCAATCAATGAAGCTATGCACTAGCAATGACATGCGGGGAGAAAGCATGTAGATTGCAGGTTTTTTTTAGTTGTCTTTTACGGTATTACTATTTTTTTATTTTTCTCTTATTTCCTTGTGTGTGCTATCTAATTTGTTTGCCTACTTTTTATTATTACTTCCTCTACTTCTGTATTTTTATCACTTTGTTCTCGCCTTTCTTCCTTACAGTTCCTTCTTTTATTTCTCCTTTTCCTCATGTTTATGTCGCTTTATTTGTTTCTTTCTCTCGCTTTTATATTTCTATTTATCGCTATTTCTTCATTTTCATTTTATCTGTTTCCGTCATTATTTTGTTCCTATGGTGAGCTTTACTATAGGGTACGTTTTGAAAAGAGCAAACCTAATAAGGGCGAAAATGCACGCGACAGCGACGAGCGATGCTATGAGCGACAAAACAGGGCGTTCGCTCGACATAGGTGAACGTGACCCTGCCCGAGTCACGTATGCGCAACAAGAAATAACACAATGTTTACGCATGTGCGTATAAAAAAAGTGCTGCAAGGCACTCATGAACACTTTCCGTTCCATTACACAACAATATATGTTATTTTCAATTTCATACCGCTCACGACGCAGTTTTTTTGGTGCTAGTAGACGGCCTCATGCCAGCAACAGGGGAGTTCGCTCGCCGAAGCCGTCGCGTGAATGAGGTTTGCCTGCGCTAGCGACTGATCGCGCGAAGACGATCTACGTCGCATCGCTCGTCGCTGTCGCGTGCATTTTCGCGCTTATGAGGTTTGGCCCCTAAACTAGGCTAGGCATGCTACACCTTCACCTGGCGGATGATGGTGATCATAATTCCCGGAAAAATAGCAGAAGACACCACGAAGGATCAGCTACGGGGCAGCCGGCAATCGAATTTATGAAACAAAACAAAGAAATGGTAAAAAACAGAAAGAGAAAGCAGAAAAGAGGGCGATAATTCGCGAAAAGATAATCTAAATAAAAATATTTGTGATCATTTTGATGTCTTTTATAGCAGTGCTACCTGAAGTTAAACATTCGAACTAATTATTTGATACAGTTAAGGTGAATAGATTGAAGAAAAATAATGTTTTAGATGCACTGATGGTATTAGCAAGTCATTCATTTTTATTTTTAAAACACATAATTATAGCATCGTAAATGACTCCATTGCAGTGTCCTAGTGCCGATGCCTCCGGGGAGAACAATTCCAATGCAAAAAGCTCAAGGCCACTTTTTTTAAAAAGTTGTTTCAGAAATCTTGCTTTAGGTTTAGATATCTTCGAAAATCCAGAGAGAAGTGCTCAATTCTTTCTTCTTCTTTACATACGTTATTGGGGGAAGGAACGAATTCAAGCCTTTGTAAGTGAAAATTTAATGATGGTAGTCTGCATCGCAACTTTCGTTAACGTAAACTTCAGTTGTTTTGCACTGCACTATGAGCTATTCCACGGATACCTTGAACGCTAGAAACTTGTGTCACTCAGTACAGAAGTTTTAGAATGTTCATCATGCAACAAAGTCTTCTTAATTGTGCGAGCGTGTTATTGCGGCACGGTTTTAGAATATTTAGGACAGTTCTTTCAAAGGGACTGTCTATCACCCAGAAAAAAAATTTTGATTGTGGCGCAAATGAAAAGTTCGTTTATAACATTGGCGGCAACGAGCATGCTTTCGTGCCAGAAAAAATGAATTATAATTTTACATTGATGTTGACAGTAGATGCCAAATGTCCTCTAGCTTTGCCCAAGAAAGAATGTGGGCAATCTTGACAACAGCGAATGTGATGAATCATGACTGGTGAACTTACTTTGCTTAAAAGCAAACACATTTAACCTGAAATTTGATCTTATGTATCTGAGGCTGCTTTAGGTTGTGCCAGAGACGAATTTTCGCTTTTTTTTCTCACGCCTCCAAAGGGGAGCCCGGTGGCGCTGCCACTGGTGTGTTCGCCTGCCTGCTTGCCTGCTTGCAAACGGAGTAGAAACGAAATATCATGGCGCACGCCACCACTCATGAGTGCAACAAAGAAATGTGTGCCTGCCTATAACAACCGCTAAGGTATTTGTTTTATTCGTAACCAAACTTGATGAAGCCAGCAAAAACAGCACGCGGTTTCAATTTTAGACTTTCACCGGCACCGCCCAGTCTTGTGGGCACTCATCCCCCCGATAGAAGAAGACATAACGGGCACAGAAAAAATTCTGTTTTAATAATTTCTACGCACTTTCCAGAAAAACCGCTGCAAGGTTAGACACTTTGCATGGTACGCTCTTTATTGCGACACAAAACAGGCGAGCAATGATGGACGATAGAGAGTCCATTTAACGGATGCTGCCGCTAGGGTGTCCACCAATTTATTTATTTATAATCCTGTTTAGCCTGGTACAAAATTGAGACAGTCATTCGGCACAGGGTTTAGCATGCATATACGAATAAAGTTCTGCGAGCCAGCTAGATGAGTGAGATTCTCCTAGAGCAGTGCAGAAGGAGAAGGAGTCTGTTAGCACCATGCACATACTGAAGAAATGTATCCTGGACGTTTACACAATGCAAGAATATTTGCCAAGGACTCTGTCTAGAATAGTCGTGTGAAGTCTGGCAAGCCAAGAAAAATGACCTACTAAGATCCGTTGAATAAATTCCCACTCCGATCTCACGCCAGTTACAAAAGCATCTGTGGCTACTACTGGATTTATCCACACGCTTTTAAGGTGGTCTTCTAAAAACCCTTCTAAATCTCAATTAATTTCATTTATTACACCCTAAGATCCCGTAGGCATTACATAAGAGAAAGGGGCATGCACAGGTTTCTAAGCAGTATAATACAATGATTGGTAACAAATCGAATCAAATGAAATATCTGATAGGCAATAGTTTATCGTTTTTTGAGGCAGGCTGAGTTCTCCACATATTGTATTCTTTCATCTCTTGGATTCATTTATCTCTCTTTTTACTGCATATTCTTCTTTAACTTAGCATTGACACCAGCCCTTTTTACGAGCTTCTTTTCCCCTCACCTCCTCACTTTCGTACAAGTCTTCCTCAAGCTCACTCTCCTTTATATTTCTTGTTATAGGTAGGCTATACTTCTCCCTTTCCTCGTGCTTTCCTTCTCGCTCAGCATCAAAATATTCTGCTCACCCTCATCTATCTTTTCTACGTCATACAATAAGTAGTTGTACCATGCAAGTAACTCCATGCATATATTCGCTTTTCTTGGTCACCATCGCCTTGTGTGCTTAGCCAGGTGACGTCGATTCAACTCTCACCTTTTGTGAACAAAATAAGTTGTTTCACTCCCTCCTTCCTCACGCTTCAACAATCATCCTAACTTCGTTTTTACACCTTCTTTCTGTACTACAAAATTCATGAATATGCTATAGTAGGAGCTGTTCAGCAGATTGGAGGAACGATTTTACACTGAGTTTTTTTAACAGTGCGAGCCTTGCTTGGGGCTCTAACGAAACTTGTCAAAGAACGGTGCCTTCTTCTTTAGCACAATTTCTACCACCCTGTCTATATTGCTGAAAGTTCTCTAATATTTTTGCCATTTAAACGCGCATAGACTGATGCATAGGACTGTAAGTTCGCGATCACTGTCAGAAGGAGAAGCCTACGAGGCGGAGCATGTGGCATCTTTCAATGCGAATGCGAATAAACATCGCCCAACAATTTTTTCTCGTCTAGTTCTACAACCCACGGCACTGGCAAAGGGCCTGCTCGAGCTACGAATCGCAATAAAAAAAATTTATTACACAAACAATCTACGCAACACCTAGAAGTCAAGGTGTAGAGGTGTTAATATCAATAATATTGCAAAACATTTTGTGGTGGGTCCTCAAGCAACTTCAAAAGTTTCACATTCAGTGCGAGATGGCTTGGCACATTTCCCAATATAATACACATCAATTCGTAAAAAATAAATTAGGCGTCTTTTTCTTTCAAAAGCCAAATGCACTTCAAGTGAAACCGAGAAAAATGCACTTTTTTCTGCTGAAAATATGGTTGGGCTTGCTCAAAAACCTTCTGGCAGTATTTTTCTCTCTCCTAATGATCACAACTTTGTATTGCGGTTAACACCTACATAGCCAAATATTGTCAGTATTGAGCAGTAAAGTTTGTATTTGGCTCATGTAAAATGAAACATCTCAATTGTACTAGACTTCGCTCTTAAAATAAGTGTAAAACGGTTCGAATGTACGGTGTAGCAATATGTTGAGATAGAAGTAACATAATACTTTGCTTCCGTTGGTGCCATGATTTGAAGCATGGGCGTAATGGCGATTGCTAGACTTGAAGAGCGAGTTGTCCTTTCTAACAAAAGGCGCACTATTCTGGATTGTCATTCATGTCTTCTTGTTCCTTGCATCTTTTCAAGGCTTTGTGAAGTGTTCAAGTTAGTTTTATGCCATGCTACTTCTGACCACTTCTTTTTTAAGAAATAGATAGACGCCCATATATATCTTTATGTATACCGATTTTATTTCAACTATACTACGTTGGAGTGAACGGAAGACAGAATGCTGTTGCGCTAAAGTCAAAAAGAATCACGGCACAAAGAACTAGGCCTGTCAGCCTCTGACTCTTTAAAATCGAGTTTTGTCGATGAATATACGATCTTTCAGTAAGTACCAACTCGCACTAGAAAACATAATTGTGAAACGTAAATACAATAACAAAGCAACTAAGACACAAACATTTTGGGTGTGACCATGTCGGTAGTCTTGATCGCGTTTGTTGGCGTAGAGCTGGTTTAATGAATGTGGCTCACTTTAATTAACACAGTTCGAATAGTTGGCTCATTTCTTACTAAAAACAGACTTTCGAGTTTATGTTACAATAAAAAAATGCCCCATTATAATTTTACCTGTTCTAGAAATTCAAGATACTTAGGCATGTTTTACGTTCCCGCGAAATTTAGCATAGTTTTGGTTTCTTATTTTGGCTATCTTTGAAGAAAATAAAGGCAGCATATCCACGGAGTGAATGATGAATAGTGGGGCGAAGCATCCGTCCGTCCATTCATTCTTGCTTCCATCCATCCATGCGTGCGTCTGTGTGGCCGCCCGTGCGTCCATCGGCCCGTCCGTGCGTGAGTCGCTTCGTGCGTCCGCACGTTCATCTGTGCGTCCGTCCATGCTTTCGTCCATGCATCCGCCCCTGCGTCCGTTCATGCGTCCGTCAATGCATCTGTCTATGTGACCGTTCGTCCACCTATTCAACACTCCAAGTACCACCATCTCGCATCTTTTCATCATATATTCCTCATATAAAAACACCGCCATCCAGCGGACATTTCAAGGACTGAACGAGAAGAGGCACACGCACACTTTCTTACGGCTTGCGCTTCGGGTCTACTTCCCACCTTTAACTACCTCGAGTTCATGGTATATACTAGTTCAGTGTATTCATCGCACTGCGGCCCAACGCTCGCTAAACCATTCTAAAACCTAGGAGGTTATGCCCAGCAAGTATAACGTAAAAACACTTTCTTGCTTTCTGTGCGTTGTTGAACAATAAAAAAATCGCAGCGTGCGCGTTAACTAAAAGCCGATTTGCCCTGTCTCTCATTCCCACTTAGCAGCCATTGGCATGTACATTGAGCATTATCGTTTATTGTTTAACAACACACAGAAAAAATCTCTCACCGGCACTACCCTTAAGGTCAAACTGTAATACTTGTTACACACTACTGCTATGGCTACGAGGGACGAACGGGTGCCCCTCATAGCTCAACAGGCAGGAAAAGCGCGCCACACTCGCCTCACGGCCAAGAGGAATGAGATTCTCCGACGCATTAAAATTATTGAAAGAGGTGAGTCATATACGTTCCGTATGCTCGAATATCTTGAAGCACAAAAAATTAAGTATCAAAATCTTCTAAAGCAGATGTCCCAGGCTACAAGGCTCACAAGAGATATGCACTTATCGACAGATGAAATTGGAAACTTGACATATGCGCAAAGAAACCGAGATCGCCGATGCCAGCCCCGCTACATTGATGAGGCACTCAAGAAGATGGTACCATTGTTAATGACCCAGACGAAGTTCAAAACGTTTTCCGAGACTACTTTGCAAAACTGTTTACTGCAGACCATGACGCACAGGACGACGGGTTTACTGCTAAACTTTCAGCAATTTGTAAAGGTTTGCCATCGCTAGGCTCAGAAGACTGTTTAGTATTACATGCAGAAACTGATAAAGAAGAAGTATGGTACGCCCTAAAATCAATGATTACGTCCACGTCCCCAGGCCCAGACGGAATGCTCCCGGGATTTTATCTGCGTTTTATCTCATATCTTCGGAGAGGCGATCACCGATCTCGTGAATATTTTGTTGCGTGATGGCCATAAACCGCAGTCCTTCTGCTAAGGAAGGGTGATTCTATTACTCAAAGGGGATATGGAGCCGTCAGATCTTAAATCGTGGAGGCTCATTATTCTTTTGAACACAGACTATAAATTAGTAGCCACGCTGCTATAACGGCGTCTGCGGCTTTTCTTGGAAGAGATTGTGTCCCTCTTGCAGTAATGTGCAGTACCAGGACGTTCCGTCTTCGTTTTTTTTTACAATCATCAGAGACCTCTTTGCATATGCCAAAGAAAAACAAATCTCAGGAGTATATATTTCTCTTGATCAGGTCAAAGCATTTGATAGAGTTGAACATGGGTATCTTTTCGCTAGTTTGCGCGTATTTGGCCTCCCAGAGCAGTATGTGCGACTGGTAGAAATACTTTATCAGGACCTGTCAAGCTGTCTTTTTTTCAATATTGAAGTGACCAGAAGCTTTGCAATTCAAAAAGGGGTGAGGCAAGGCTGTTCATTGTCTCCGGTATTATTCATTTTGTCTCTGAAGCCTTTGATTAGAAATGTTGGAAACTGCGAGCGCATAGTGGCTTTCCCGATGCCAGGCAAGGAAACCTTCAAAATTGTCGCATATGCTGATGATATTTCGGCATTTTTTCGTAACTTGTCTAGCTATAGTACATTCCTTGACATTTTTTCTGAGTATTCCTATCTGTCTGGTGCTCTTTTAAACACCATCAAACGTAAGGCATTGCGCTTTGGAGGCTTCAGTGAACTATTGCCAGGAGACTTAGAATACGTTCAAGCTGTTAAGGTGTTAGGCATTTACTTTGAGGAAGGAGATGTATCAAAAAAGACATGGGATCACGTGCTGTGGAGATATACTGACGTCATAGCAGCAGCCACTCATTTTAACCTGTCACTAACGGCAAAAGCAACAGTCATCAAGACACAGCCATGCACTTTTGCGTTTTACACAGCACACATCGCCCTGCTACCTCGCCATGTTACAGGACGATTCACTGCTATGGCGGGGGCCTTTCTCTGGGGAGGAAAACCAGCAAAGGTACGGAGGAAATTTTTACAGCTTCCCACAAACCACGGAGGCTTGAGCCTTCCAGATTTACCAACGTTCACAAGAGCGCTGGCTGCAAAAACAACATAGAAGCTGTTCGAGACAGCAACTACCCCGGTACAGCCTCGCGATGTACTGGAGCAGTACACTAAAAGATACTTTTACGGTCAATCCGTACATCCGACCACGAGCAGAAATTCCGCTTAACGTTATACTGAGCAGCCATTGGCTTAAAAAAACAGTGGAATCAATAGGTTCATGCAGTCTGGAAGATGTTTCATCGCAAGAAATAAGCGAAATGGGGACAAGTAGCACACTGAGCAAAGAGGAAGAAACAGCATCCTGCACGAGAACATGGAAACGATGGCGTTGCAATCGCGTACCTAACGAGGTGCACAAATTTGATTGGTTGAGAAGTTGGGGGGCGTTGCCTAGGCGTGACTGGTTAGCACATTGGGGAGTCGTTCCAAACGACCGCTGCCCAAACTGTGGCAAAAGACAGATGGCCCAACATGCTCTGTTTCAGTGCTCGGTGGTGAGGGGCGTCTGGCACATGGTACAACGCCTCTTTGGCTTTCGCATGGCGCGCATGGGAACAGAACGTGGGCTGTTTGCAAGACTGGTCTTTACTTTAACCTTGTACGTACAGTGGCGGCGACGCTGTTTAGCGGAAGTACGGCACAAGCCACATAGAGGCACCTATCCCGCATTATAGAAAATTCAGCTCATTGTGTGGAATTACCTATATCAGCAGCTGGAAACGCACGGCGAAGAGGCCTTCCTTCGACGATGGCACACACGTTTCTTCAAAGTTAGAGAGGGACAGCTGAGGTTTCCAGTAGTCCCGTACTAGCCATGCGCCCACTCTGGTACGCATGCATAAGTGTTATCCTGTAAAATGTGATTAACTTGATTCTTTTTAATTTTCCTTTCACTTGTAACATTTGGATACCCAGTGATTATTTAGAGTTTGGTGCTCATTTGTAAGGTGCATACACTGTTTTTACTTGTTTTCGATGTTTCGTTTGTGTACGTACAAGTTAAGTGTACACTAAACTTCCCTTTTTCGCCCCTAAAACTGCCTCAAATAAAGGTGGGATGAACAGCTTCAGCCTAGGAAACAATCGGCCTCACATTAGGGTCGAAAGTTGGCAACATATGGGCGAACTTGAGCAAGAAACAGTTTATATAGCACTCAGCGCGTACGAGTGAGCGTCTCCGTGGGCGCTTTTCGAAGCATAAACATTGTCGTGGTAGGTTTTCCGCATTCGAACATGCCCATCCAATACCTTTTCACTCATGCCCCGCCGCGGTGGTTAGTGGCTTAGGTACTCGGCTGCTGACCCGCAGGTCGCGGGCTCGAATCCACGCTGCGGCGGCTGCATTTCCGATGGAGGCGGAAATGTTGTAGGCCGGTGTGCTCAGAACTTGGGTGCACGTTAAAGGAACCCCTGAAGGCCAAAATTTCCGGAGCCCTCCACTACGGTGTCTCTCATAATCATATGGTGGTTTTGGGACGTCAAACCCCACATATTAATCAACCTTTTTCACCCTTATCTGTTTCAATATCCAAGCTCCAGAAAGGCAACGCTATTTAACCCAAAGAGGTTTAAAAAGAAGCCACAATACAAAGAGACCACAGTAGAAGAGGCCACAGTACAAAGAGACCACAGTAGAAGAAGGCCGCAGTACAAAAAGGCCACAGTAGAAGGTCTCAATAAACGGAGTGAAAAATGTTCTCTGGCCCGTTTCTAAAAGTAGTACCCGATAAGCTCAGCGAAATAATACAAGTGAAGCATATTGCGCGGAATACCAAACTTTCATGCGCTGGATCGGGCTAGGTAATTACACCAGATTAGGCATTACCTTTCTCATCACAAAAGGGAAAGCAGTTTCTCTTCCAGACACCCTATAATCGACGATCATTGCTCGCACACTATCCTGAGATATAAATTCAGTATACCACCAGGGTAAAAAAAGAACGCCATTGAAAGCTTTTCTCCTTGAAGTAAACTGATTCGTGATTGATTATATTTGACATAAACGTCCCAAAACAACCATATGATTATGAGAGACACCGTAGTGGAGAGCTCCAGAAATTTCGACTACCTGGGGTTCTTTAAAGTGCACATCAATCTGAGCACACAAGCTGATAGCATTTTCCCTTCCATCAGATGCTCGAGACACAAGGGGCACCGCTTCTTCACATCGCGTCACTCTCATCGGACGGGAAGCTGGAGAGTCGGACAGCGGCACCCGTGCTGGAACAGTACGCAGACCTTTTTGCGGAGGGCCTGGGAGCCATCAAGGGACCACCAGCACGGCTTCATATAAAGGACGGAGCAACCCCAAGGTTCTGTAAGGCAAGAAAAATTCCATTTTCTTTGCTAGACAAAGTGTCCGCCGAGCTAGATCGACTCGTGGCCGAAGGCATTATTACACCAGTTTCCTATTCAGAATGGGCAACCCCGGTGGTGCCAGTGCTGAAACGTGACGGAACAGTCCGCATCTGTGGCGATTTCAAAGTTACTCTAAACCCAGTATGTGAAATGAAAAGTTATCCTCTACCCGTAGTGGACGACATTTTCGCTACGCTTCGTGGAGGGCAGCAGTTCAGTATCTTGGATCTACGTGATGCCTACAACCAAATTCTTTTAGACGAAGATTCGCGCAAGTTAGCGGTTATAAACACTCACAAGGGCCTCTTTTGTTATAACAGGCTACCGTTTGGGATAGCCTCGGCCCCTGCGATTTTTCAACGAACAATTGAGCAGGTGCTGCAAGGCCTCCCAGGGGTTCAAGCGTACTTAGACGACGTCCTGATAGCAGATGCGAACGATAAGCCAACTGCGAACCTGCAAGCAGTCTTGCAGCGGTTCAGGGAGTACGGCGTGAAGCTCCGCGCGGACAAGTGCCGAATAGGTGAGGAGTCAGTTACGTATCTAGGACACAGAATTGACGCGGCAGGGTTGCACCCGTCAGACAAGAACATCGAAGCAATTAAGCTGGCACCGACTCCTCACAATGTCACGGAATTGCGGTCTTTTTTGGGCATGCTAACTTTCTACAATAAATTCTTGCCTAATCTGTCCACGCTCCTGAGTCCCCTATACCTTCTTCTGGAAAAGAAATCGAAATGGTCTTGGGATGAGCGCGAAAACGATGCCTTCCGAAAAGCAAAAGCCGTTTTGTGTTCCGCGCCTGTGTTAACTCACTTCGATCCCGCACGAGAGCTATTTCTGGAGTGCGACGCGTCACCCTACGGTGTGGGAGCGGCACTATTCCACCGAATTGAAGGACAGTATCAGCCCCTTGGATTTCGATCCAGGACGCTTACTGCCGCAGAAAAGAATTATGCACAGATTGAACGTAAGGCGTTGGCTCTGGTTTATGGCGTCACGCGATTCCGAGATTATCTGCTGGGCAGACAGTTCACGCTTCTAACCGACCATCAACCACTGTTGGGTCTCCTAAGAGCGGATCGTCAGACGCCGGCTATGGCCGCTGCGCGCATTCAGCGTTGGGCCATCATACTTGGTGCCTACCGTTATCGGTTGCAACATCGACCGGGTAAACTCATGTGCAATGCTGATGCTCTTAGCCGTCTACCCCAACCGTTGCAGGAAGAAGTGGACCAGGAGGACGAAGCTCAAGTTCTGACCCTGGACCAGTGGGATCAGCCGGCCCTGCCATGGAAGGAACTCCAGGCACTCGCCGTCGCGGATGAGGTACTTTTCCAGGTACGCAAGTATACCCGGGAAGGTTGGCCGAAAAAACTCGACACGGAAACTACAGAAATCGCCGATTTTTACAAAAGGCGGCATGAGCTGTCTGTTAGTGAAGAACTTCTTTACTGGGGCCATCGCTTTGTAGTGCCGACAGCAGCACGCGGGAAGTTGCTAAGGCTACTGCATGAAGCCCACCAAGGAATTTCCACCATGAAGGCGAAGGCCAGATCGTTATTTTGGTGGCCCGGCGTAGAGCAAGACATCGAGCGCGTTGCGGCGACATGCCAAAACTGTGTGCAAGCGTTGCCGATGGCTCAGGCAAAAGAACCAGTAAATTGGCCCGAGACGCACGAAAGGTGGTCGCGGTTACATGTGGACTATGCGGGACCAGTAAAAGGGAAAATGTTACTCATCGTTGTCGACGCGCACACCAAGTGGATTGAGGCGCTTCCCGTGTCGCAGGCCAACTCGCATAGCACAGTCGAGGCCCTCAGAACGATATTTAGCCGTTTTGGTATACCGCGCACGGTGGTTTCTGACAACGGGACGCCATTCACGGCACGAGAGTTCGAGCAGTTCATGGAGCGCAATGGCATTGCGCATATTCGAACACCTCCCTATCACCCCCAGAGTAATGGACTAGCAGAGCGAGCCGTGCGCACTATCAAAGATGGCTTGAAGAAGATAGGCGGCACTTGCCTCCTCACCTCACTGGCACGTGTATTGTGCAATTATCGGAACGCACCACACCAGGAGGGTCCTTCTCCCTCAGAGAGGCTATTAGGATACCGTCTGCGTACAAGAATGGAGATGTCTTTTCCTTCCAGAGTCTATCCTACCAAAGCTGCGAGTGACCCAGGCTGGAATTGCGCACCGGGAGACTACGTGTACGTGCGAAATTACGGCGCCGGAGACAAGTGGTTCCCAGGCACAGTGGAGGCTACGCGTGGCACTCGCCTCCTGGAGGTAAAGACTGTGGATGGCCTTGTCCGCCGCCACGTGGATCAAGTTCGCAAGCGGAGCCCAGATGAAACGCCAGCAGCCGACGACATGTCGAGGCCATCTACACCGGTTTCCCCAGGGCCGGTACGACTAGAAACAACGGCGCCGGCTACCTCTCAGAGTACCCCAGAATCGCAACCATACGTACTACGTCGCTCCACACGAGCCAAGAAACCGGTCGTGCGTTTTGGCTACTAAGGGGGAAGAAATGCTGTAACCCATTGAACGACGCGACCCAAGCTCTCAAGTGCGCATGTGCACAATCTTATCCCCCTTCCCTCTCCCCCTTACTTTCCTATATATATTCACGAGTGTGAATAAAACTGGCCGTTCTTTTCTGTTGGCATGGTCCGACTGTCACGTTTACTGCGGGAGCGGCGTGGCCGCCTCCCAACTAACAGAGTTAATGGAGAGTACCCTAATAACCTGCGCTTTTCCGATGACATGGCATTGCTGAGTAACTCCGGGGACGAATTGCAACTGATGGTTACGGAGTTAGACAAGGAGACCTGAAAGGTTGGTCTTAAAATAATTTACAGAAAAAGAAGTAATGTACAACAACTTCGGAAGAGAACAGTGTTTCTAGATATGTAATAGTGCCCTAGAAGTTGTAAAAGAATATGTCTACGTAATACAGGTAATAACTGAGGAGTAAAATCACGAGATTGAAGTAACCAGAAGACTAAGAATGGAGTGGAGCACATTTGGCGAGCTATCTCAAATCTTCGCAGGTAGACTGCCACTATCCTGCAAGAGCAACGTATATAACAGCTGCATCTTGCCGGTACTTAGCTACGGAGCAGAGACCTGGAGACTCCCACAAAGAGGGTTCAGCTTAAATTGAGGACGACGCTGTCAGCAATGGAAAGTAAAATTATAGGTGTAATTTTAAGAGACAAAAAAAGAGCAAAGTGGATGAGGCCACAAATCGGGGTTAGGGATATCATAATTGACATCACGAAGAGGAAATGAACATGGGCCGGGAATGTAGCGCGTAGACAGAATAACCGCTGTTCATTAGGGGAACTAACGCGATTCCCAGAGAAGGTGACCGGATTACATGGAGACAGCAAGTGAGATAGGCAAATGATATTTTAAAGTTTGTGGGTATAAAATGGCAGCAGCGCGCACAGGACCGAGTTGACTGGTGGAACATGGGAGAGGCGTTTGTCCTGCAGTGGAAGTAGTCATGCTAATTATCATAATCATGACATGACAATGTTGACATACATGTACACAAGAAGTCAATGTGATATTAAGATGCAATGGTATAATGATACAATAGATGAAACAAAACACAATTGTTTCCAAACGAAATCTTGAATAACGACTCAATGCGAGATGCTAAGCACCATGTCTGTCGAAAAATTGGTTGTACCTTTTCGTGTTCAACATTGACGAAAGGGCACCACCAATGCCACAGAAACTCGTGCTCGCCGAGAAAAAAAAAAGCTCCTCATAGAGGAACGCGAAAAGCTCTCGTTTCATTCGTGCCAGTATCGGCTACAAAGCATGCCTGCAGCAATTCACAGCCATGGCCTCGCATCGATTTCACCAAAGGCTGAACAGCCCTCAAACTATTGAAAGAGCCGAGAAGCACCCGCGCGGATATCGGCCGTAGGACACGAAAGTTCACACAGTATGAACCGCATGCCAAAAAAGGCGGGAGACCACACATTCAATTGTCGCATGTCGATTGGTCTTAACTATGACGCAGTTGGGGCAAGTGGAAGTGCGAACCACCTGCTATCGCCGCAACCGATCTCGCGTGGGGAGCAAGCCCCAGCCCAGCCGCCAGATGCCAGACGAAGTACCAGAGATGGCCTGGCAACACTGCTGCAGTGTTTGGTTTTCAAGGGCGGTTCATTATAGAATGACCATGCTGGGGCACCAAGGGCCGTAGAAGGGCGGCCATTGTGTCCACCACTTTAGATTAGACCTTTGCGCTGGTAACAAAATTGCCGTTGGCAGTGCGCTGGTGTTTCCACCTTCGGTGGTGGCGTGTCGTCAGCGTAGGGTTCATGGAATCAGTGGCGGCATGGCGTGAGGGGGGTGGGATCAAGATTCAAGAGTTTATGGGGGTAGCATTTTGTCTCTTGAGTTTTGGAAAAAAATCTCTTTCCCCGAAAGGCCGAAGCAGTAGTGTTATATGAGCAGGCCTTGATGTTATTGATTTACAAACACTGTGGTGCCCGTTTACTAGAGAAAGCAAATGCAACTACAAGTTTTCAGCACCTTGAAAATATACAAGTTAACAAGATGCACGTTCACACATTTGTTTTTTTCTCATTGCTACAGTACCCATTGAGCTCATTCCAAAAATTCACGTTCTACAGAAAAGCAATAACAAATAAAAGAAAACGAAAACAAGTCTGCTTTCACCTAACGGGCACAATATTTAGAGGATCGGATCACTGCGTGCGGTGTGCATAATACTCAATTAAGGATGTAATTGCTAGAACCCAGAAACCGCAGTGTAAACTATATTATTTATGTAGGGAACTGACACGATTGTAAGTGCGCCGACGTTCGAGAGAAGCACTTGCAATCACTCGAATGCAAAGTACGTAATAAACACTGTTCAACGATGAAATATAAGTGGTATTACGTTTTTTCTACATATTCTGGCACAGCTATGCAATGTTTGTGGTGCGACGACCAAATAATAATCACATAATCCAGTCCGATATGCGCTGTCAGACATTCTTTTGTCGAGTTCCTGAACGTGCGTCGGAGACACCAAAGTTTTCAAAGACCTTGTTGCAGTTATTTTTCGACGTGCGTGTGTCATTGAAACTGGCTTTGAGAGTTACAGTAATCTATTTAGGCTACATAACACCCACTTGACTTCCACCGCCATGAGTATACGTAAAATGAAGAGACTACTGCTTATTTGAAGAAGTTCTGACAGCAGCCTTTTGAAGTTTCATTCGCGTTATAAAACCACGAAAAAAACACTAATCAGCGCATCCGGATCTTCAGCATGAAAGCTGTTTCTACAGATAACGCAGTCGTCTAAATGCATTCTATGTTTGAGTATCACCGGTAAACTTTCCTTCGTCATCTATATAAATAACAAAGAAAGCGGAGCAACATTCGAACCCTGAGACCCCTTCCTGATGTGACATGTATGTCACATGACTTCGCGTGGTCAACGTAACATGTTTTGAGCTCGAAAGCTAATATTCTGCTATCCACTACAAATGCTTGCTGTCGCCGAAAAATTTGGAAAAAGCTAAAAGCTTAGCATCGCAAACCATATCAAGGACATTCTAATAGTCAGTAAATATAACACCAATCTGTTTTCGGTCGTTAAGAGAAAAAGCAATCACGTGTTTGAGTTGAAGCACCTATGTAACAGTAGAATAGCCAGCACGAAAGCCCTATTGTGATAGCGAAAGTGTTTAGTACGCATTTACGTGTTCTACAAATAGCTTGCTTGTTTCCGCACCTAAATACACGTATGATGTTTGCTAATTTCCACAGCTGGGGCACTATTTCAGAGAATATTTATTTTCTTTAATATTACAGTAATGTAGTACGCGCACCATTCTTAAAGCCACTTCAGAAACATATTTGAAATATTGTCTGAGGAAGATCGTTTTGAAACCTCAAGTAGGTGATGTATTCCAGAAAAGCTTAATCTGAGGTCTGAAAGAGCAGGTAGTTTGATTCCCGCAGGAAATAAAGAATTGATGTCGCTATCGGTACAAAAACAAATTTGAAGTGATTATTGAAGTTCCTGCTACAGCTTCCAAATTTGAGGAAGACTGATGATCTATATGTAGGGTTTAATGTTCCAAAACCACCATATGAATATTAGAGACGCCTCCACAAGTTTCGGCCACCTGGGGTTCTTAAACGTGCACTGAAATCTCAGCACATGGGCATACAGCATTTTTGCCTCCATAGAAAACGCAGCCGTCGCTACCTGGAGTTGATCCCGTGACCTGCGGTTCAGTAGCCGAGTACTTCAGCCACTAGATCACCACGGCGGGGCAATTTGAGGAGGACTAGCCAACAAGAATAAACTATGGGGGCATAGACATTGCAGAAGCAATAAACCTCAAGTTCCTCAATAAGCTTTTTTCGTAACCATAGCGAAGGTGTTCCTAAAGTAGTAAATATTAGCCTCTTTTGTTTTAGCTTCTAATTTCCTTTTCAGTGCAACAAAAGAAGAAGCATTATCATTAAACTTGGAATGATAATTATAACGTAACCGCTTTACATGACGAGTGTGATGAATTAAATCTTTATGATACCATGGCAGTCATGAGTTCTATTTATTGTATTTTTTCAGGCACGTACTTTGATAGGCATTCACGCATATTGCCGCAAAATTAGGAGCAGATCTACATTCCGAAATGTGCTTCGACTTTGAAATTCTTCAAAAGATGAGGCTAAAGTGCCCAGCACAGAAGTCTCGTAAATTTTAAGTAAGTTCAAAAAAGTTTATACCTCAGATTTTGTAGAATAACACGCTAGGTGTCACATGACTTTAACAGTTCAGGAAATCGGTCAAAATACCCTTCAGCTACTTGAGAAAGAGAGGGGAATAATGGTGAAAAAAAAGATATGGAGGTTGACCGTGGGTAAACCTGATAGGCTACTTCGCACTGGGGAAGGGTGTAAGAAGAATAAAAGCTAGAGAGAGAGAAGAAAAAAAAAGTTACTGATGCCATCGACAAAACAGCAGTTCACTGCTTAACATGGCACACTATGTGGCACAAATGAGCACATTCGTTTGATTACGTAACTTGAATGCGTGGTCCCATGCTACCAAAATCTTTCCGATGGTTAAACGTACCATGATGGTGCCGCTTGCGTTCTCAAGCAACAGACTTCTTAAGCCTTGTCAGAACTGAAGTGATGGTGTCAAGCAGCTGGAACACGCTTCGAGATGTCAGTGTATGCGTGATGTTGACGGAAAACATTTATTATAAAAGAGAGAAGTACGGGGCCAAAGCATGACCCCGCTACATGGTCGGCGTCCTTAGTCCGGGACACCGAATGACGAGGCCCCTACTCGCGCCCGTCTCACCAGAGCCCGTTGAGACTCTAGTGATGAGCAGTTGAGGAGGGCAGTCTCCCATGCCTTTCGGCAAGGGGTAGGGGAAGGGGGTAGGTGGAGATTTTTCGGACATGCCCATACCATGTGGAAGATATCACACGTCTCCCTACAGTGTGGGCACCGCCCATCTGTGTTCGCATCGAAATGTTTTAGGATTGCAGGACAGAGTAGAGTTGTTGATATGTGGGGTTTAACGTCCCAAAACCACCATATGATTATGAGAGACGCCGTAGTGGAGGGCTCCGGAAATTTCGACCACCTGGGGTTCTTTAAAGTGCACCCAAATCTGAGCACACGGGCCTACAACATTTCCGCCTCCATCGGAAATGCAGCCGCCGCAGCCGGGATACGAACCCACGACATGTGGGTCAGCAGCCGAGTACCTTAGCCACTAGACCACTGCGGCGGGGCTGCAGGACAGAGTAGAGTACCTGTCTGCAGGCACCTTAGAGTTCGCTTACTCAGCCCCTTTGCAGGAGCCGGGTAAAGGCGGTGGGTGTCGCGATAATAGATCAGAATTTCTTTGAACCGCAGCAGCGGTGTATTGGCCTCCGAGTCATAAGAGCCTAGGTGAGGAGCCCGGTGGGTAAGCGCTCGGGCGGCCGCGTCAGCGGCCTCATTACCTCGTAATCCCTTGTGGCCAGGAGCCCATACGATGCGTTTCGGGGCTGGATCAGCGAAAGCCCGTTTAAGAATTTGGCTGGCTAGGGGGGATATCTCTCCTACCAAGTAATGAGCACATGCTTTCCGGGAGTCCGTGATGATGACTTTCGAGTTGGGGTCCGCAGCAGCAAGCGCTATCGCGACTTCCTCAGTGCGCTCTGGATTTTGTGCTCGGAACGAGAGCCCATTGACATGATTTTCTCGGTGAACTACACAGGCCGTGTAAAATCCCGTGGGCGAAGGCCCTGCTATATCTACGTAGAATACATCAGGTCGGGAGCCGTGTTGCCTCTCAAGCGTCCGAGCCCGCGCCTGTCTTCTGCTTTCGTGTGTGTGCTTATCCATGTTACTGGGGAGTGTAGAGACCGAGAGCATGTGCCGCCACAGTTCCGGAATACGCTCCGCCTCTTCTGCAGTGCAAGTGTGCTGTATATGTAAGCGGTTTAGCAGGCGGCGCCCGGGAGCCGTCTGCACAAGCCGAGTATATTGATTCAGAAGGTGGGCCTCCCGCAACTCCTGGTAGGAGTTGAGCACACCTAACGCCCTAAGTTTGGCGTTGGAAGTGGCCGCCGGGATATCAAGAGCTCGTTTAGTAGCCTTACGAATGATGGCACCTATTAGTTCATCTTCTTGCTTGTTCAGATGACCGTAGAGGGCCGGCTAGACTTCCACCACCATGAGTATACGTAAAATGAGGAGACTGTTGCTTATTTGAAGCAGTTTTGAATACAGTCTTTTTGAAGTTTCACTCGCGTTATCAAACCACGAAAAAAAAACACACTAATCAGCTCATCCGGATCTTGAGTATGAAAGCTGTTTCTACAGATAGCGCAGTCGTCTAAATGCATTGTATTTTTCAGTATCCCCGGTAAACTTTCCTTCGTCATCTATATAAGTAAGAAAAAAAGCGGATCACCATCCGAACCCTGAGGCCCCTTTCTGATGGACATGTATGTCAAATGACTTCGCGTGGTTAAACGTAACATGTTTTCAGATCGAAAGCAAATATTCTGCTATCCACTAC
The DNA here is from genome assembly GCF_013339725.1 of Rhipicephalus microplus. Classification (NCBI taxonomy): domain Eukaryota; kingdom Metazoa; phylum Arthropoda; class Arachnida; order Ixodida; family Ixodidae; genus Rhipicephalus; species Rhipicephalus microplus. The sequence continues at coordinate 84,467 of NW_023611137.1, forward strand.
AAATGCTTGCTGGCGCTGAAAAATTGGGAAGAAGCTAAAAGCTTAGCACGGCAAATGATATCAAGGACCTTCTAATAGTCAATAAATATAACCCCAATCTGTTTTCGGTCGTTAAGAGAAAAAGCAATCACGTGCATCAGTTGAAGCACCTATGTAACAGTAGAATAGCCAGCACGAAAGCCCTGCTGTGATAGCGAAAGCATATAGTGTGCATTTATGTATTCTAGAATGCACTTGTTAATTATATGGTCTAAAATTTGGCTGGAAGCAAGGTATAGCTTGCTTGTTTCCGCACCTAAATACGGGTATGTTGTTTGCTAATTTCCACAGCTTGGGCACTATTGCAGAGAATATTGATTTTCTTTAATATTACAGTAATGTAGTAGGCGCACCATTCTTAAAGCCACTTCAGAAACATATTTGAAATATTGTCCGAGGAAGATCATTTTGAAACCTCAAGAAGGTTATGTATTCCAGAAGAGCTTAATCTCAGGTCTGAAAGAGCAGGTAGTTTGATTCCCGCAGGAAATGAAAAAGTGATGTCGCTATCAGTACAAAAAACAAATTTGAAGTGATTATTGAAGTTCCTGCTATAGCTTCCAAATTTGTAGAAGACTGATGATCCATATGTAGGGTTTAATGTTCCAAAACCACCATATGATTATTAGAGACGCCTCTACAAGTTTCGGCCACCGGGAGTTCTTGAACGTGCACTGAAATCTGAGCACATGGGCCTACAGCATTTTTGCCTCCATAGAAAACGCAGCCGTCGCTACCTGGAGTTGATCCCGTGACCTGAGGATCAGTAGCCGAGTACTTCAGCCACTAGAACACCACGGCGGGGCAATTTGAGGAGGACTAGCAAACAAGAATAAACTATAAGGGCATAGACATTGCAGAAGCAATAAACCTCAAGTTCCTCGATGAGTTTTTTTTTCGTAACCATAGCGAAGGTGTTCCTAAAGTAGTAAATATTAGCCTCTTTTGTTTTAGCTTCTAATTTCCTTTTGAGCGCAACAAATGAAGAAGCATTATCAGTAAACTTGGAAGGATAATTATAACGTAACCGCTTTACATGACGAGTGAGATGAATTATATGTTTTGATACCATGGCGGTCATGAGTTATATTTATTGTATTTTTTCAGGCACGTACTTTGATAGGCATTCACGCATAATGTCACAAAGTTAGGAGCAGATCTACATTCCGAAATGTGCTTCAACATTGAAATTCTTCAAAAGATGAGGTTAAAGTGCCCAGCACAGAAGTCTCATAAATTTTAAGTAAGTTCAAAACAGTTTATATATCTGATTTTGTAGAATAACACGCTAGGTGTCACATGACTTCAACAGTTCAGGAAACCGGTCAGAATACCCTTCGGCGACCTAAAAGAGAGAGAGGAATAATGGTGAAAAAAAGATATGGAGGTTGACCGTGGGTAAACCTGATAGGCTACTTTGCACTGGGGAAGGGTGTAAGAAGAATAAAAGCTAGAGAGGGAGAAGAAAAAAAGTTACTGATGCCGTCGACAAAACAGCAGTTCTGTGCTTAACATCGCACACTGTGTGGCCAAAGAGCACATTCGTTGGATTACGTAACTTGATTGTGTGGTCTCATGCTACCAAAATCTTTCCGATGGTTAAACGTACCATGATGTTGCCGCTTGCATTCTCAAGCAGCACACTTCTGAAGGCTTGTGAGAACTGGAGTGATGGTGTCAAGCAGCTGGAACATGCTTTGAGATGTCAGTGTATGCGTCTCTCACTGACCAGGGTGCGCATCATGCCTATAACTTGTCCTACTTCGGCCCTCAAGTGATGCGGTACCGATGAAGTGTCCCTCAGTGTCTAAGTCTGATGCCTCTCGTCAAGCATATGTATGTTTGGGAGTTCGGGCCATGCGTCACCTGCACTGCTGATAGAGGCTTCACTATCCTTTGAGACGGCTGCGTTCGAACTGGGTAGCAAGCTCCACTGCTAGCAGAAGTGTCTTTGCTCTTAAACCAACAGCGCTTGGCCCGAGTGGGAGAGGTGCACGTGCTTTTGGACGTGCTTTGTGAGGGGACGAGGTTTCGGAGGCCTTGGTGCCATACCGGCGACGGGGCCATTGTCACGTATTCAATGCAGCTGCTTCTCGGTTTGAGATGTCATCTCGAGCTCTTTTCTTCAGTATCGCTAGCTCCCTTCGAAGAAAAGGGCAGTCCTTCGAAGTGGCATCATGTAGCCCATTGCAATTTGAGCACTTCCGTATCGTCACCTGGCACGTGTCTCTGTTGTGGTGCCACTGCATCGAGAACAGACGCTAGAGTACGTGCACGCACCACTTACGTGAACTACCATCATTCATTTCCAGCACTGAAGCAGCTTTGGTAAACATAGGTGAACTGCGTGCCGGAAGCAGCCCACTGTTACGTGTGATGAGAGTGATTCACCCTTAAATTTAATCCTTACGCATTATGATGTTTTGATACGACATATACTTGCAATAACCATATCTCCTGAAGCCGGATTGATCAAGACTGGTAAGTCCGAGTTGTTAATGGCCTCGTCAACTTCATATACTGCCCCAGTGGTCACTTCTTTGGCAAGCGATATATATGAGAGCGGATTTCCAACGCATCAAGTTCGATGACCCAGGTTTCACAACCTGCACGCAGCCTCGTAACGAACTCAGGCTGCAGCGAACTCTTTTTCATTTGAATTCGCAAAACTGCAGAATGCTGGTACATGGGAATACAGCCGCTTCCAGGAAAAGAGCGGTGTTTGTGCGGTGGCATCATGGCGTATGAGGGTAAATGAGCTGCTCGCTGATGCCCAATGAAATAGCGCGCACTAACACTCGCAACCGCACCCTTATAATCGAAATATACAGCTGTAGATTCAGCCACGCAGCTTCTATACGTATCTCTTCACAGTCGGTCGTGAAGCAAAAGACATGCGCGGCTTCTATTTTGGTTGAGGAGCAATAAAAGAAGAGCAATCAACGCTCGATTGTGTATTTTCAGAAGCTTCTTTAGGGCTCTTCTATAAACAGGGCATGCAAACACGGAAACAAGAGAGGAGTCAAGACACCGCAAAAACTGCTCCTAACAATTTTAAAGCTGCATAAAATAAGGTGAAGTAATGTAATTTAGGCCCAGATTTGTTGCTCACGTTAAAATAAGGCAAACGGTGGCACGCTGTAATTGTTTCGCGGAGGTGGCGGTGGCATGGTCTCTCTCAGAACTTTGGTGGCGGCGTGACCAGCGTGAGCCAAAACGGGTGGCGGCGGCGGTTTGGCGCGGTGGCGCACACCTCAACTTTAGAGTCAGCCACCTCTATTTCTGGGCACGTAGCCCCCAAACAGCGGCGAAATGGCAGAAGGGCTCGATACGAAGATAGTAATTCAGTTTATTGGGGACCTCGGTTAATTTGGCTGGCCGACAGGAAGACACGTAATGATGACCCAAGATGTTAGCGAGCCAGTGTCTGAGCGGGCGTGCCATCATTGCTTAGTATTCACAATAGAGTGTGGAGGCGCAAGGTAGAAGCCGTGACGGAAACGTCGGAAAGTGCAAAACCATCTTTTCTCCTGGTTGAGCTAACGCCGGATGAGATAACAATTCTGAGCCACCAGACCAAAAAATTGAACTCATACAGCTTTGCACTTTCCTTCAGACATGGAGTGGCAGATTAACAGAATGGCAAAGGTACCAAACTTTTTCGAGGTACACCATTTCAGATAAGTATCGGCGTTCAACCAGACCAAAAAATTGAACTCATACAGCTTTGCACTTTCCTCCAGACATGGAGCGGCTGCCTAAAAGAATGGCAAAGGTAACAAACTTTTTGAGGTACACCATTTCAGATAAGTATCGGTGTTTCTAAAGAAGGAATTCAAAGTGCCTTGCTGCTTTCATATCACTTTGAAGAGTTTGTACAACGGATGACGAGATGCTGTCCTGTACACCAAATGCAGTGGAAGTATATCCCTGTATTGCAATGTTAGGAGACCACCGTAAAGGCGACGTGATGCTGATAGGACAGTCGGGGTCGGCACTAAAAAAGTATCGGCTTTTAGAAAAGTTTAATCTTGCACCAGAGATAATGCCGAAATCATGGAAAGTATCAATAGCATGCTGCAGCGACTGTTCACTGTCTACATATAGAGTAATGTTATCTGCATATGCAGTGAGCTTTACTTGAGTGTTAACAGGTAGGGGTAAGCCTCGAACCTGCGGGTGACGTTCAACGGCCCTTCAGAAGGGCCCCAATGCAACGGTTGAATAAAACTGGGGAAAGGGCACACCCTTGACGGACCCCAAGCTTGACTTGAAATGGGGGACTTTCACGAAAATATATGTATAAAGGGTATTTTCTGAATTAGTGTACATTGAGGTCAATGAAGTTATCCGGGAATCCGAATGCATGTAAAACATTTAGTAAGTAGCCATGTTCCACGAAATCAAAATCTTTCTCCTGAGTTAAAGACACCGACAGTTCTTGCGAACATCGGCAAGTGGTGTACTGAAGAATGTCACGCGTTAACCACGTATGGGTGTGTATTTCTCGGCCCCGAACAGAACCTTCTTGGTGGGAAGCGATTAATGTTGCAAGAGACGGAGTGATTCGGTGCACCAAGATGTTGGCCAAGAGCTTGTAATCTATATTAGGCAGGGTAACAGGGCGCCAATCTCTTGTTCACGTGGACATTGGGTCTTTCTTGGGAACTAGTGTTATACGGCCTGTGTGGAAAGAGGTTGGAAGGGTAATATCTCGGAAACACTTGCGAATGACGCGTGATAAAAATGGACCAATGATAGGCCAGAACTTGAGTTTTCTTCTTCTATCCAGTCTTCCCATCAAAATATTTTATAACTTCATTAAAATCAATACAAAATACTTCATTAAAATCAATACAAAACAGATCCGCGCGTTTCATTGCTTAAAACTGTATTTATCCTTCAAGTGTGACACAAATAAAACTCTCTCTTTCCCTCAAACTGTTAAGTGATCGCCGTGATATTGCCTTTTTATCAGTATTCTATAAGTACGTGTACCAGCTTGACCATCATGTGTTGGACCTGCATACATCACCACACACATCTGGTAGAATAAATAATATTATAAGTTTCACGTGACATTATAGTTACACTGACGCATTCAACTATACCGCACTTCCACGAGACAGACGCCTATTGAACAGCTTACCTTATGATATAGTCACGGAAACTAATTCAGCAAAATTTAGGCAATCTTTTAACGCGCATATCTTCGGCAGACAATGCTCTGCCTAACTTATCGCACGTAATAATCAGTGCTTTCGCTCGGGTGCTTCCACAGTTTCATGTGCAATGGCTTAGAAGTTGTAGTATTCTCCCCCTCCTTTTTTTTCACGCAAAGTATTCATTGTATCACTTGTATATTGTTAGCATTTTATCATGTTTTATAATATGCAACACAACCTACATTTGACTTTTTATTGTTACCTTTTTTGCTGGTTCTTGTATCATTCAAGTTTTGTAGAATTTTGATCGTAACTATTATATATTTTGCATGCTCTGTTCTTGCATATCATATTTTGCTTGTTCATGTGAATTGGGTTTATACCTTTGGTGTATAAAATTTCTGTAAAGCCCCTCTTCCAGTGTGCCCATGTGGCCATGTAAGGTATTTCAAATAAATAAATAAATAAACTGTAGTATAAAATCTGCAGGGAGGCTGTCAGGTCCTGGGGCCGAACAATTTTTCACTGCGTCTAATACCCCTGTCACACGTGGCAACTTAAGTGCACTTCGAGCGAGTACACTTAGCCGCGAGTGTAATTTGAGCGCTGTCACACGAGCACGTTTAGTGTCACTCGCTGAAAAGTACAATTACCGGCAAGTGCATTTCCCAACCGCACTTCGCTGCTACCAAGTGTGTAGCCTCGGTACCAGTGGCACGCACAGAAATACACTGTTACCTAAAGTGGCGCTCATACTATTTTTATACTTTTTTTGTTATAAGGAATTCCGCTACATACTAAATCAAGTCATAAATCGACAAAAACTCTCGCCACTCCCTCTTTCTTTTAAGCAGTTTGCGGCCACGTCCGCTACGGGGTTGTGGCAGCACATACGGTGCCATTGCCGTGTCTGTCACGTTGTTTACTTCCAGGCACACTTGCACATGTGTAGGTGAGTCGCTCTCTAGTCATTTAGAATGGCGTGTGCAGCAGGTGCTACTTCCACGAAGACAACGTGGTTCGACGATCAGACACGGGCGCAAACGTAGTAAATATATATTTTTCTACAAACCCAAAAATCGCCACTGTCATCACTTCCAAAGTACACTTCGGTTTCTCTTGTAGCAGCGAACCGCCAAAATGACACTTTGTACGCTAAGTACACTCGCTCAAAGTGCACTTAGGCTGCCACGTGTGACAGGGGTATAAAGCGCTCTTTATTTCATTATCGGATGGCGGTGATATTACAACGTTGTGTGACATGTTGCAATCATGTGGTAAGTCTTTTTGCAGTGGATGTGAAGAAACAGATCCTGGGTAACTGACACTAGCAACCCATTGAGCTATTGATTGAAGGTGTCCTGTTCAGAAAAAAAATATTTACAGTATGCACAGGACACAAAGGCTTTATAAAATTTCAGTAATAAGGCACATACACTTCGGCACGTCTTTGTATCATGACCAACATCACTACGTTGCAGTGAAGTCATCATTGCTCTAATATGCAATTTTATGTTAGCATACATGTACACTAGAACTCAACGCGATATCATGAAACAATGAATGGTACGTATAACGATGTATTAGGAGTAAGTTGTTAACGATTTAGAGCACTTGTTACTCTACGATGGTAGAGCATGGAGCCGTCTCTTATGCCTCAACCATCTCATAACGAGAGCGTTGTGTGTGTTTAGAAAAAGTGGTGAATGATTTAGAGCACTATAAGTACTCTACTATGGGAGAGCACAAAGCCGTCCCGGGGACATGAAAGCTCAAAAGGGTAGTGAAAGACCACTGCCGCGCACAGCACACCGAAGAACCAATTAGACAACTAATGAATCTCAACAACTCTGCTACTGTGCTCTCGCTTGACACATTACATGGCCACTATAGGTGACATAGCTCTCTGTCACAAAATGCACCACAGCGTTTCACAAAAACTTCAACTATAGTGGACAGCGAACACTATTGCTTAGCCGGTGCGTCAGAGCGTTACACCTTTTATTTTATTACTTCTAGATTGTTTGAAAATAAGGTTTCTTTCTGTTGTTTTTCTTGTTGATTGATTGATATGTGGGGGTTAACGTCCCAAAACCACTATATGATTATGAGGGACGCCGTAGTGGAGGGCTCCGGAAATTTACACTACCTGGGGTTCTTTAACGTGCACCCAAATCTGAGCACACGGGCCTACAACATTTCCGCCTCCATCGGAAATGCAGCCGCCGCAGCCGGGATTCGAACCCGCACCCTGCGGGTCAGCAGCCGAGTATCTTAGCCACTAGACCACCGCGGCGGGGCTGTTGTTTTTCTTGTAAGAATTTGCTCATTGTTGTCACTGACCTTTCTTGTGACCGGCAGAGATTGAAGCTTCAGACGCTGTCACGTGAAGTATTTTATGATGTTATGGGCTAAACTTCCTCGACAAATGCTCCGGCTCAGCTATCTTCCGCTTTTGCATCCCCCCCCCCCCCCATCCCTAAGGAGAGAAAACTGAAGAAAAACAATGAGACATCTGGCGTCCAGTTGGCCGATTAGACAGTTGGAGCCCTTTTTTTTAATAAGTGCGGGGAATAAGAATTCACTGCAGGCACTAGAATAATACGTGAGGTAAGAAGTGGGATAGTTTCTTCACACACTACCATCTGGCACTGACATGCGTGTCTGGCAACTAACTTACAGGGTGTGTTTTGACGCTGACATTGCCTTCGATTAACAACCAATGTCAGAGTTGTAAGGTGAGAAATGTCCTACCCCTAGCGCCTGATTGAAAATGGCGATATAATAACATCCCCTATACATTCCTTACTTGATGTTTAATACCGTCCCCTATACGTGCACGATGTGAGTGTGCTGAGACAGCTGCAGCAAATGACGGAGCCAGGAGGTATTAAAATTCGCCCATTTATTCCGATAGATGATAAATCGATTGCCGGTGTAATTTACGACATCGACATTGCCATTCCTAATGTTGACTTGTTTACTCTCACCAAGCCTGCAAACTAGGGAACTGTCAATATGCCAGTTTGGCGCCTTGGAAATACGCGCTGCGTAAAATGTTTGTCAAAGGAGATTGCATACCATTCCACGTTAAAAATGAACATTTCTGACAGCCGGTTCGACCATTCATCCAAAAGCCACTTCTATGTCATCATTGCTCCAGGCTAGGACACGTCAAGGGCATATGCCCCAATTCACGACTGTGCCCCCTTTGCGCTGAACCTCATGCCGAAGACACCTGTAGGGCGACTACTCTGAAGCGCACCAACTGCAGCGGTCTTCACGCTGCCTCATCGAAAGACTGTCCTCGAATCCCAAAGGAGCGCGCGGTTCTCAAACAAATGGCCCGAGACATCTCGACACACAGTGAGGCAGCCGAAGTAGTCCGCCGTTGACGTCGACGTCGGCATCATCGAAAGTCTTGAAAGAAGGCACATCTCTGAAAGGCTAGCTCCAGTCTTTAGTGGTTTCACTCAGTGGCGCCGCGAAAAGACCCACCACTTCTACGAAAGAAGCCGAGAAGCCTCCTTCTCTGGAGGAATGGCCCACGCTCCCGACCTGCTCTTCTGCCAAGGAATCTCAGCAGGTTGCGGCCACACCAGAGCCGTCTCCAGCCATGGAAGATTTGCCTAAAACAGATCGTCAAGTGATCTCGGTGTTGTGTTCCCTCATGGAAGCCATCCGAGCGACGTTAGTCGACATGAAGACGCACTTGAAGTATTGGACGCCATTAGCCCAGTGCTTGAATCTCTCAACTAGAAAGATGGCTACACACACCTCATCATTTCGTAAAAAAGTCAAGGCTGCATCCGTTATCCAATGAAATGCCAGAGGACTAAAATCATGCCTTTCAGATTTTCGTCAGTTTGTGTAGCCACGTGTTTCCACTCATTGTCGTTTGTGAACCCAAGTTGTCGAAACCAGTAAGACTTTCGGGTGTACGAAGCTGTCATGTCCTCAACAAACGGTGCGTGCAGCAAAATCATCGTCTTTGTTCGTCGTGAAATGACGTATGTTGTGCAACCAATTGCGCCTCCCAATCACAATCAGTATGTCTGCATCACTGTGAAAAAGAACAAACTCATGTCTACTCTCATACGCATTTATATATCCCCTTTGAATAATTCTTGATTCCAGGAGGTTAGCGGATATTTTGAGGGCGTGTCCTGCACCATGGGTCATCATAGGTTATTTCAGTGCACACCATCACGCATGGGGAAGTACGCGGACAAATGCAAGAGGACGCAGGTTAGCAAACATCGCCTACAACTATAGCCTTGCTCTCCTGAACGACGGTAGCCTCACTTTTCTACGAGGGGTGATATACGGCACCTGTCTCCACCTTGCTTTTGCCTCCAACCACCTCCTGAGATACGTCAAGTGGTTTCCAGATGTGGAGACACGACGAAGTGATCACATTCCAATCTACGCTAATATCAAAGGCTTGTCTGGCTGTGGTCCACGGACGATCATTCGAGCAGTCCAAATAACCAACTTCAATTCTGACATGGAAGATGCTTGCAACAATGGCCTACGATCTGGGTTAGAGCAAACAATTAAGAGCAGAAAGCAAAACGCCGCTCACACGGTGATGATATCTTCTACACGAAACGACTTTCACATAGAGTTGGAGCAACTCCGAGCACTTTGACGCCGGGTCGAGTGTCGGTATCGGCGCACAAAATCAATTCACGATCTTAGGGCAGCCAGGAGGATGCAAAAGGAGATTCAGCGTCGCATAAACAGATTACTGTCGGAACGATGGACAACGTTTTACAAGTCACTAGACCCTCGCAAGCCACTCTCATACATTTAGAAAATTGTGCAAGGTCTGCAACACCCTACGGAACAGCGTTTTCCATTCAAAGAGCTCGCACTCTTTCAAGGGCGGCGAGACATCGATGTCACAGAAAATTTCTGCGCATAAATCGCCAACCAAGCCACTCGTCCAGATTTTCCAGTGAGAGGTGACGTTCCTCGTTACCGTGACTACCACATGGACCTCCCTTGTACAATGGAGGAGCTCGAGGTGGTACTAGCTCTCTGCAGGCGTTCAACTTCTCCGGGTCCAGATAGTACTTTGTACCGAGCCTCTACAACATCTCTTGGCAGGATGTACAACATCTCTTGGCAGGCTGGCAATATTCCTGACGACTGGAAAGTAAGCCGCTTGGTACCCATCTTGAAGCAGGGCAAGTCTTCAATAAAACTCGCCTCATACCTCCCAATAGCACCGACAAGCTGCGTAGGAAAGATAATGGAAAGTATGATACTAGGCCGCCTGGAGGGGTATCTTGAATACTACAAGATTTATTCGAATTTCATTGCTGGTTTCCGACTCGACCGCTCTTCCATATACAATGTCGTTGATCTAGTTACGTACGTTCAGCACGAAAGATCCCCTAAGCGACTATCTACAGCTTTGTTTCTAGATGTGAAAGGCGCATATGATAATGTACTACATGAAGCAATTTTGGGTACTTTCGTGGTGTTTGGCATTGGTGGTCGAGTCTTTCGGTGGATTTCGAGTTACCTGGCTGCAAGATCATTCTTTGTGTTAACAGAAGATGGCCCAACTACCCGACAGTATACTTCCAGGGGTGTTCCTGAAGGCGGAGTTCTTAGCCCGACGCTATTCAATCTTGCACTTATTGTCTTGCTGAATACTTGCCAAGTACCATTAAGATCTCAATATACGCAGACGACATCTGTGTCTGGACTTCGGCAGTCACACGTCCTCAGATACGTTCTCGGCTTCGAAGAGCAGCAACTAGTTGTTACAACAAGCTCTCAGCATATCACCAGAAAAATGCACACTGGTGGCCTTCACTCGCAAAGCAATGACCCCTTATGGCATCTCATTCTGCGGCCGACCCTTTTTTTACACCAGGACCAACCGGTTTCTGGGCATCATTATTGATGGGGACCTCTGTTGGAGTCCGCATGTGGCCTATATCAGGAAGCACCTGACCGCTATTTCTCAATTGTTCAGGTTCCTGGAAGTAAAGACGTGGTAGATGTCAGAGGACGCAATGATGCAACTGTAGAGCCCTGTTTCTTGGTTTCCTGAGATATAGCTGTCCCGTGCTTAGCAATACCTCCAAGACCAATGTTCGCGTTTTACATGCAGTACAAGCCCAAGCACTTAGATTGTGATTTGGTGTGCCCAGATTTACGTCAGCAGAGGCAACAATTGCAATTGCTGGTGACTATCCAATACAAAATCACATTGCTGTAGAAGTCCTGAGAACGCACATCAGACACTTTGCACGTGCTCCCCGTCATCACCTTGCACTGTTGCCTATAGACAGGCGCCAAGCATCGTTCGCTAAAATGTTTGTGAAGTACAGCGAGAAACTTCCCTCGGGCTTCACTCTTGCATCGAAACCATTGATACCCCCTTGGTGTCCTATTCGACCCCCACTTCAACTTAGTGTACCAGAGATCCGGAGGATATCTGAGCTTTCATCGCCTGTCCTGAAACAACTGTTTTTTCTTCTTTTGTACGCGAAATATTCAGACAGTATACATATATATACCGATGGCTGCACGAACCGCCAGTGTCCGTCAGGTGCAGTAGTTGTCGCAGCAACAGGTGTTACCATCTGCTTAAGAACTAACCACTCCACGGCATCTACATCAGCGGAACTGGCTGCTTTGCGCGCTGCACTTTGTGTGGTCAATCGGGAATCATCGCAAGAATGGTCGATTTTCAGTCACTAAAGGGATGCTCTACAATCTGTGCTCTGAGCACTGCGTCGTGGGCCATACGAACAGCTTATTTTCGAAATTTGATGTGTTCTCCACACTTCACACGATAAAGGTCATCATGGGTCGTTTCAGTGGCTGCCAAGTCACTGCGGCGTTATAGGGAACGAACATGCCGATACTGCCGCGCGGGCAGCTTTTGAAGGATCACGAGAAGAAGCAATATCACTTTTGCGGACCGATGCTGCCAGTAATCTTCGATGACTCGCGCGTAAAATCACTTTTTCACTATGGTGCCCACCAAACAACGAGACGAATCGTCAACACAACCTGTGTCCTCTTTGATGGCTCTCCGCATGCCCACTGGGCTCAACCGAAGGGAAGCCACCCTTCTTCACCACTTATGACTAGAGGTAGCATTTACAAAATCTTATCCATTTGTCATAGGAATGGCCGACAACGCTCTCTGCGAAGCCTGCCGTTGCGAAGAGAAGACACTACACCACATCCAGTGTGACTGTCCGTTGTATGACATCCAGAGACACTCACTGGCGTCCGTTCTTGCGCGCATCGACAACAGCCAAATGATTGCGGACACTATTCTTTGAAGTGCCCAAGAAAGGACATTGCAACAGAAGGCGACAAATGCACTGTTGAAATTCCTACGTGACACAGACTTGGACAAACGGCTGTAACAGCTATGTCACACACCACGAAAGAGCTTTGGAGACTGGACTATGACTGAGTGTGCGCGCGTGTGCTGCCTAATGTGCTGTGTTTATCTCTCTTCCCTCTCTCCTCTCTATCTTTGATCTCTTCTATCCCCCTCCCATGCGCAGGGTAGCAAACCGGCTGCCTACAGGCTGGTTAACCTCCCTGCCGTTCTTTTCCTCCTATTTTTTTTCTCTTGAGGAACCAATTGCAAACTGCGTTTTCTTTTTTAATTTATTGCAAGCTTTTGCTTGGGCCTATGAGAAAACTTAGCATACAGCTCGCCTTCTTCTGTAACACGATTCGTACCCCCCTGTGTATATCGCAGTGAATTCGCTAGTATTTTTACCCCCACATATGCATAGACTAAAGTTTAAGACTAACCTAACGACTACTCTCGGAAGGAAAAGCGTAGGACGCGCAGGTGGCATCTTGCAACATGTATGTGAATAAACATCGCAAAACATTATATGCTGGCCTGTTCTCCACACAATAGCTCTAGAGGAGGGTCTTCATAGGTTACGATTTTCATGAAAAACATGGGTTTTATTTCATCAGGAAGCTGCAAATTAGGGTAAACACAAGAGGCCGTGATGTCAATTTGGGTGTTAACGCACAAAATTTTCTGGCGAGTCCTCGAGAAACATTACAACAATGATTTTACTTCTAACACACACACACACACCACACACACACACACACACACACACACACACACACACACACACACACACACACACACACACACACACAAACACGCACACACACTCAAAAGTTCTTGCATCTTATCCACAATAACACACATAACTTCGTAGAAAAAAATGAGGAGCTTCCTTTTCAGGGGGGCTAAATGCAGAGCCGTGAATAGCTGAAGTAAGACTGTATTGGTGCATACGTACTCCCAGCTTTCCTCTAAAACAGAAATAATAAATATTATTATGTAGGTAGCTCTTTATTACTATTTTACATGAAACTTGAAAGCATGTATGAGCGAGTGCAACCTCTTCTGGTGTTGGCCTAATTCGAGTAAGGTTTGGTTGGGAACAACATTCAGTATGGGAGTGAAGTGACCTATCGATTGGAGCGAAAGTTAAGTGGGCAACATTTGGGTCATCTTGCGGAAGAAAGGCTTGATTATCCGCCGTCAACTAACCTTTTCTCCGATTAGCCGAAAGTCGCAACCTCGAGTTGAAGCGAAAATCTTCCTCGTGGAAGTGCTGGCTATGCGCGCGTGTTCGTGCAGATGGCTGTTTGTCATTTACAAGTTAAATTAGTAACGCTTCGCACAGGTCACTTGATTTCGACCTTATCACTCACGTTGCTTTATGCACGCCTGGAGCATATCCGAAAAGGCCAAACTAGAAGTTTTAAATAAATGCCTATGAAAATTCATATAGGGCTCTCTTCCAAAACTAGTATACACAAAGCGCGAGGCAGTGGGCGTTCACATTAAGCTCGACGAACTAATGTAAACACAGGTCACTACAGAGATTTGCAGGCTTCCATGCACTGCAGCAGGGTGGACAAGTCTAGCGAGAATAGGCATGATCTCTCCCCTGAGTAAGGCGACAGCAGTTCAATTTCAAGACATCCTAATGTCGAGGATCGTGATTCATACACTATCACGAGAGATAATTTTGTAAATAACCATGGTAGAAGGAGAACGCTGTCTAAGGCATTTCTCTTTAAGGTAACCTGCAGAAGACTAAACCTGCCATTTCTACGAGGATTCAATTCACGAACGAATAGCTTCGTCGCCTATGTGGTAGGCATCAGCGGCCGTGTGTTTTTAGGGCCACCTCGGTAAAGACTGAGTCCAACAGAATGACCGGACAGGTCGTCATCTATTTCGCCCTAACTACTGCATATTCATTATCTATTTTGTGCTGATTACATGATGGCCATCAGGTCTTTTGACGCCTCAAAAGCTATTTGGCTGTAAAAAAGATAGCTAGACGAAATGGCATGTATCCATATTGTAACTTTTTTAGCGCACGCGAAAAGCAGGACAAGAAACAGACAGACGAGCGCTATTTGGATGTTCCCATCAATCTTACTAACACAGTACTCCCACTCGAGGTGCCGCGGAGTCCCGACCACATGGGTGCTTCCGTCGACAGCATAGCTAACATCTGTTTCCTGAATACACTGGGTAAGTCATGCCTTTACCGAATGCAAGTCGATTTCTTCATACAAAAAAAGCAGCTGGTTGATGCAGGTGAGAACAAAGCTGAAAAATTTTGGCAAGGTCATGCAGGCATAATCAAGACAGGCGGAAGTCGGAATCTGTGTCAAATATGCACGATTTATTTCCAAGTCTAACGAAAGTGGCCAGAAAGGCGAAAGAAGAAGTGAATTTTCGTGGTCCACAAAAATAATGGGCTTTTGCTTTTGCTAGGCTACTGACAATTTTGGGAACAAACTCCAAGGCAGCGCGAAAAAAAATTGTGTCTTTTTTGTAGCATGCGCACGAAGTGCCATTGATTGATTCCTATTCTCACGCGGTGAAGTGTACATAGGGCACACGGACAGTTGCCGCAACAACAGGGGCAGATAGCACAACAGAAGCTCAACTTTTGCCGCAATGGTCATGTATCAATGCGCTGTATCAATGACTGCGAAGGCCGACGTCTCTTTATTTACAGTGTATTTTCAAAGAATGTCTCAAAATGATACGTCACATATTCTGGAGGCATGTTTCATTGATTGAAACTGGGCAGTTGTATCAGCGTTGTATATTAAATCTTGTGTATGAACAATGGAGGCTTGAACATCTCCTATGGTTTCTTTACCGCGATAGCATTAAAGAGCTTATTTAGCAGAAATTCTGGCATTGGCGGCTGCGTCATTGGTTGTGAGCGTAAAATGATCAACTTGTCTATAACCCAAATATCAGCGTCAGCTTGACCAATAAAAATTGAGAAAATTGCAAATGAAATAATATATATATATATATGTATATAAATATATATATATATATATATATATATATACATATATATATATATGTATAAATATATATGAAATATAATCTATATATATATATATATATGTATGTATATATATTGAGGTGAGTTAGCTGTCCATGCATGAACTTCACTGCGTGAGTCTGACAAAGCAACCCAAAGCACAAGCTCTCGTAAGAAACCGAGATGTGTTTATTATTCAATTTTTTTATTTACGGACTACTGCAGGCTCAAATCAGTGCCCATGCAGGAGTTGAAACAAGCACTTGTACAAAACAAATTCACAATCAATCAGTAGTCCACGCACGCAATATATATATATATATTATATATATATATATATATAATATATATATATATACATATATATATATGTATAAATATATATGAAATATAATCTATATATATATATATATATAATATATATATATATTGAGGTGAGTTAGCTGTCCATGCATGAACTTCACTGCGTGAGTCTGACAAAGCAACCCAAAGCACAAGCTCTCGTAAGAAACCAAGATGTGTTTATTATTCAATTTTTTTATTTACGGACTACTGCAAGCTCAAAATATATATATATGTATATATATACATTCTTACAATGCAACATGTATTATCGCTGTAACGATGCAAGGTACGAGCGCACATTGGGATCGGGCGTCAAAACATGTGGTTTCCACGACTTATCCCTTAAGGCGGGCCACTGCCTGCAAGAGAGATACACGTTAATGCGCCTTTTCCCTCAAGGCCATGTCGTGGTCGTGGATGCATAGCAAGCCCGGAAAGGTTTGACGCGCATAATAGGCTGATTGTTAGGCCATGCTTCCTGTTCACGAGTTCCGTAGACTGTCACGCCGCTACGCGGCCGCCAGCGTAATTTTTTCAAAGGAGTATTGGAGTAGTGGTGGGGTTGCGGTATTCATAGCATGTGCATGTACGTCTTGGCTGGCGTTGGGCTTTCACTAGAGCCATTGTTGTAGTTACCGTACCCACAAATGTCACTGCAGTCGTTGCGCAGCCTTCGTTTGCGAAAAGAATGCTTACTCACAGGCACAGATGAACGCTCATTCCCGTTCATCTGTGCCTGTGAGTACGCTTCATGCCTCATTTCGTGTGAGAACAGCGGGGCACGTTTTGATCTGCTTGTCATTCGGCACTGACCTTCCGATTTGTTGATATTGCGTTCATTGCTTCGCCTTTGCAACAAAGCTGTGATGTTTTTATAAAATGCGTCCAAAATATCTACTAAAGACCTTCACGCCACAACAAGTGATGTGTTTGGAATTCAGGACCTCTTCGAGGCAACGTATCCGAGTTACTGAAGCATATAAGTCACGCATAATATGCGACTGCAAAAAGAGTAAAGCCATCGCAAACCAAAAAAAGGCAGATCCCACGTAGAGTGGGAATCGATGATATGCGAAGCACGAATGGTGAAGGTTGATATGTCAATTTGAAATCGGCTCAACGTTACGAGGTGGAGTTAAATTGTGCCGTACAAGACTTCCCTGTCATAATTATGATGTTTGGATGTGTCGTTTATCTTCGTCATCTATTCACGTCACGTGATACCAAAGTTAGTATATGTGAAACTACTTCGTCATTCATTGAATTCACGTAACACCAAATTGTTCTATGTGGATCTAGCGAAATGGCTGCGAGCGCATCATAAAGGGCCCAATAGACTACAACGTAACGTTGACGTGCGCGAAAGCTGGCCTCAGCGAAGCTACATAATCAAAAGACGAGCACTCTATAGTCTGACGGTAGGCGCGACCGGTGCAACAAGCTTCCGTCGGCGCAGCCCGACGGCAACCGGCGTGAAATGCGACATGCTTCATTTCGCTCCGACGAAATACCCAGGCAGCACTGCGTCTAGCTGTTTTAGTGACGGAGGGATGCCGGACGCGCTGGAACGTGCGCATGCGTGAAAGCAACACAGCGCGGCGCGTGCCGGCGAGTTAATGACAGAACCGGCGCCTGGTGTGGCAACGCCAGCGTGACGCGACAAAACGTACGCCAAAATGAAGTGGCGCCTTTATGGTGGCATGTAGTCATGTTCTTACATGACATGCCTGTCAGGATTATCATGTTTGCACCACTCACATACTTTCGTCATATACTGACGTCAGTTAATACCAAATTTGGCATATGCGAAGCTAGCGAAATGGCCACGTGCGCATCATGAACTTGGCATGTAGTCATGTTGTTACATGACAGGCATGTCATAATTTTTATGTCAGGGTCTGTCGCTTGTGTTTGCCATGCAATGATGTCATACCATACCATGCCATGTGAACAAAACCAACGTGCTATGTTTGCAACTTGCCATGTGAACAAAACCACCTCAATAGCTGCAGGACCATGACATTAAAATCATGACATTCATGACATACTTGTCATGATTTTAATGTTAAGACTATTCAAATAGATTCTTCATACAGTCATTATGTACCATACCATGTTTGGTATTGATACCATTGTCGAAACGGCCAGGAGAGGTAAAAGTTGTAGGCGGATAGATAGATAGATAGATTATAATAGATAGATAGATAGATAGATAGATAGATGATAATAGATAGATAGATAGATAGATAGATAGATAGATACGCTCAAAGTCGCCGAAGTTTGCTAAGAAATGCTTCACATTTAAAAAAATTGCCCGCAGCTTCCCTCGGGGGAACACTGAGGAGGATGCGGAGCATATAATTGGTTAACGGGGTGTTAAAGTGCGACTTACTTGGGTCGATGGCTAAATTGGTTAACGTGGTTGTGAAATGGGGTGTTAAATTGCGACTTACTTGGGTCGATGGCTAAATTGGTTAACGTGGTTGTAGGAGGGGGTGTTAAATGAGTGAACACGTACACACGTATGCGAAAGGACGGCGCTGGTCGAAGGGACGTCGATCATTGTGTTTGTGGATTCGTTGGAATTCATTTCACCGCGACATTGGACGTCGACGCGCCGTACAAACCAACCGACGAGCGGCAACTGAGCGAGCGAGCGCCGACCTTGAGTATATATACAGCGCGACGGCGCATGCACTGTCAGCTGTTGAATGTTCTCGAAGGAGAAGCGCGCGCGCGGCACAGATGGCGACGGCGCGACGGCGCATGCGCTGTCAGCTGTCGAATGTTCTCGAAGGAGAAGCGCGCGCGGCACAGATGGTGGGCGACGGCGCGACGGCGCATGCGCGCGCGTCAGCTGTCGAATGTTCGAGAAGCGGTGCGGACGGCGCGGACGGCGCGGACGGCGCACTACAAGGCGCGAGTATAAGATGCTTCCGCATCTAAAAAGTGGCAGATCCCACGTACAGTGGGTGTCGATGCTATGCGAAGTATGAATGAGAAATGTCTATATGTCACTTCAAAATCAGCACAACGTTACGAGGTGGAGGTAAACAATGCCGTACATCGCTTCCGTGTCATGAATATTATGTTTGGATGTGTCGTTCGCCTTTGTCATCTATTCATGTCACGTGATACCAAATTTAGATTTGATTGATTTGTGGGGTTTAACGTCCCAAAACCACCACATTTAGTATATCTAGAGCTAGCGAAACGGCCGTGAGCACGCTATGTGCGTGGTTTGTTGTCATGTTTTCACATGACACGCGTTTCAGGATTATCGTGTTTGAACCAGTCATATATTTTGTCATCCATTGACGTAACGTAACACCAAATTTTGTATATGCGCAGCTAGCAAAACGGACGCGAGCGCACCATGATGGGCCAAATATACTCCAATGTAGCGTCGACACGGGCGCACGCTGGGCACAGTGACGCTACCTTAGCAAAACGCGAACGGCGCTACCAGCGTTCGTCGGCGTGCCCCGACGGCAACCGACTCGAAATGCGACAAGCTACATTTCGCACCGATGCGCTACCCAGATTACACTGCGTCTCCACCTTTTCGTGATGGAGGGACGTTGGACACGCTGAAACGCGCTTGCGTCAAAGCAATGCAGTGCGGCGCGCGCCAGTGAGTATATGGCAGGACTGGCGCCTAGCATGACAACGCCAGAGTGACGTGACAAAATGAATGCTGGTGAGCACGCGCACCACGTCCCGTCGAAATGTATTGGCGCCTTGACTGTGGCATGTAGTCATGTTCTCAGATGACACACATCTTATCGTTATCATGTTTGCACCAGTCACATACCTTCGTCCTCCACTGAAGTCACGTAATACCAATTTGGCATCTGTGAAGCTAGCGAAATGGCCGCTAGCACATCATGAGTGTGGCATGTAGTCATGTTGTGACCTGACATGCATGTTATGATTATCATGTTTAGATGCGTCATTTATCTTTGTCGTCCATTCACGTTGCATAATACCAAAATTGTTACATGTGAAGCTAGCAAAACGGCTTCGGGCGCATCATGAGTGTAGCATGTAGTCATGTTGTCACATTACACGCGTCTCATGTTTATCATGTTTGCACCGCCATCACACTTTCATCATCCATTCACGTCCCGTAATACCAAATTTGGTATATGTGAAGCTAGCGAAACGGCCGTGAGTGCATCATATGTGTGGCATGTATAGTCATGTTCTATTATGACAGGCATATCTTGACTATCATGTTTGCACCAGTATATATCTTGATCATGCATTCAGATCCCGTAATGCCAAATTTGGTATATGTGACGCTAGCGAGACGCCCGCGACCGCATCATGAGCATGGCATGTAGTCATGTTGTTACATGACACGCATGTCATGATTTTCATGTCAGGGTCTCTCGCTTGTGTTTGCCATGCAATCATGTCATACAATACCAGTTTTGCAACATGCCATGTGAACGAAACCACCGCAAGAGCTGCAGGACCACGAAATGTAAATCGTGACATTCATGACATACATGTCATGATGTTCACGTTATGACTAGTCATATATGTTCTTCATACAGTCATCTTATGCCATACCAAGAACTGTATCAGAAGATTTAACACCTCTTACCGGATCGACCTCTCTCGTTGCCATGTGCTCGCTTACAAGATTACATGACCACTATAGGGGATGTAGCTCGTAACCGTGAAATAATCCACAGAATTTGACAATGCTTTCCATCACAGCGAATGGCGAGCACTGCTATTGAGAAAATAGATGAAGGTTCACGCCCTTTATTTCATATTCAGCTTGCTCAAAATTTCAAGCAGCTTTGTACTGCATTTCTCGTAACAAATCAATAATTATACTACTGGGCTATGTTTCTACCGGCAGAGATTGATACTAAAGACGCCGTCACACACCATCTGTTTAGTGGTGCAATCTATCATGGGTGGTCTGAACTTCCTCGCCGATATACCCTGGCTGAGCTTGCTCTCTCTCCTACCTTTCCCAAAGGGGGTAGAGCAAGGTACGAGCGCACATTGGGATCGGGCGTCAAAACATGTGGTTTCCACGACTTATCCCTTAAGGCGGGCCACTGCCTGCAAGAGAGATACACGTTAATGCGCCTTTTCCCTCAAGGCCATGTCGTGGTCGTGGATGCATAGCAAGCCCGGAAAGGTTTGACGTGCATAATAGGCTGATTGTTAGGCCATGCTTCCTGTTCACGAGTTCCGTAGACTGTCACGCCGCTACGCGGCCGCCAGCGTAATTTTTTCAAAGAGTATTGGAGTAGTGGTGGGGTTGCGGTATTCATAGCATGTGCATGTACGTCTTGGCTGGCGTTGGGCTTTCACTAGAGCCATTGTTGTAGTTACCGTACCCACAAATGTCACTGCAGTCGTTGCGCAGCCTTCGTTTGCGAAAAGAATGCTTACTCACAGGCACAGATGAACGCTCATTCCCGTTCATCTGTGCCTGTGAGTACGCTTCATGCCTCATTTCGTGTGAGAACAGCGGGGCACGTTTTGATCTGCTTGTCATTCGGCACTGACCTTCCGATTTGTTGATATTGCGTTCATTGCTTCGCCTTTGCAACAAAGCTGTGATGTTTTTATAAAATGCGTCCAAAATATCTACTAAAGACCTTCACGCCACAACAAGTGATGTGTTTGGAATTCAGGACCTCTTCGAGGCAACGTATCCGAGTTACTGAAGCATATAAGTCACGCATAATATGCGACTGCAAAAAGAGTAAAGCCATCGCAAACCAAAAAAAGGCAGATCCCACGTAGAGTGGGAATCGATGATATGCGAAGCACGAATGGTGAAGGTTGATATGTCAATTTGAAATCGGCTCAACGTTACGAGGTGGAGTTAAATTGTGCCGTACAAGACTTCCCTGTCATAATTATGATGTTTGGATGTGTCGTTTATCTTCGTCATCTATTCACGTCACGTGATACCAAAGTTAGTATATGTGAAACTACTTCGTCATTCATTGAATTCACGTAACACCAAATTGTTCTATGTGGAGCTAGCGAAATGGCTGCGAGCGCATCATAAAGGGCCCAATAGACTACAACGTAACGTGACGTGCGCGAAAGCTGGCCTCAGCGAAGCTACATAATCAAAAGACGAGCACTCTAGAGTCTGACGGTAGGCGCGACCGGTGCAACAAGCTTCCGTCAGCGCAGCCCGACGGCAACCGGCGTGAAATGCGACATGCTTCATTTCGCTCTGACGAAATACCCAGGCAGCACTGCGTCTGCCTGTTTTAGCGACGGAGGGATGCCGGACGCGCTGGAACGTGCGCATGCGTGAAAGCAACACAGCGCGGCGCGTGCCGGCGAGTATATGAGAGAACCGGCGCCTGGTGTGGCAACGCCAGCGTGACGCGACAAAACGTACGCCAAAATGTAGTGGCGCCTTTACGGTGGCATGTAGTCATGTTCTTACATGACATGCCTGTCAGGATTATCATGTTTGCACCACTCACATACTTTCGTCATATACTGACGTCAGTTAATACCAAATTTGGCATATGCGAAGCTAGCGAAATGGCCACGTGCGCATCATGAGCTTGGCATGTAGTCATGTTGTTACATGACAGGCATGTCATATTTTTATGTCAGGGTCTGTCGCTTGTGTTTGCCATGCAATGATGTCATACCATACCATGCCATGTGAACAAAACCAACGTGCTATGTTTGCAACTTGCCATGTGAACAAAACCACCTCAATAGCTGCAGGACCATGACATTAAAATCATGACATTCATGACATACTTGTCATGATTTTAATGTTAAGACTATTCAAATAGATTCTTCATACAGTCATTATGTACCATACCATGTTTGGTATTGATACCATTGTCGAAACGGCCAGGAGAGGTAAAAGTTGTAGGCGGATAGATAGATAGATAGATTATAATAGATAGATAGATAGATAGATAGATAGATGATAATAGATAGATAGATAGATAGATAGATAGATAGATACGCTCAAAGTCGCCGAAGTTTGCTAAGAAATGCTTCACATTTAAAAAAATTGCCCGCAGCTTCCCTCGGGGGAACACTGAGGAGGATGCGGAGCATATAATTGGTTAACGGGGTGTTAAAGTGCGACTTACTTGGGTCGATGGCTAAATTGGTTAACGTGGTTGTGAAATGGGGTGTTAAATTGCGACTTACTTGGGTCGATGGCTAAATTGGTTAACGTGGTTGTAGGAGGGGGTGTTAAATGAGTGAACACGTACACACGTATGCGAAAGGACGGCGCTGGTCGAAGGGACGTCGATCATTGTGTTTGTGGATTCGTTGGAATTCATTTCACCGCGACATTGGACGTCGACGCGCCGTACAAACCAACCGACGAGCGGCAACTGAGCGAGCGAGCGCCGACCTTGAGTATATATACAGCGCGACGGCGCATGCACTGTCAGCTGTTGAATGTTCTCGAAGGAGAAGCGCGCGCGCGGCACAGATGGCGACGGCGCGACGGCGCATGCGCTGTCAGCTGTCGAATGTTCTCGAAGGAGAAGCGCGCGCGGCACAGATGGTGGGCGACGGCGCGACGGCGCATGCGCGCGCGTCAGCTGTCGAATGTTCGAGAAGCGGTGCGGACGGCGCGGACGGCGCGGACGGCGCACTACAAGGCGCGAGTATAAGATGCTTCCGCATCTAAAAAGTGGCAGATCCCACGTACAGTGGGTGTCGATGCTATGCGAAGTATGAATGAGAAATGTCTATATGTCACTTCAAAATCAGCACAACGTTACGAGGTGGAGGTAAACAATGCCGTACATCGCTTCCGTGTCATGAATATTATGTTTGGATGTGTCGTTCGCCTTTGTCATCTATTCATGTCACGTGATACCAAATTTAGATTTGATTGATTTGTGGGGTTTAACGTCCCAAAACCACCACATTTAGTATATCTAGAGCTAGCGAAACGGCCGTGAGCACGCTATGTGCGTGGTTTGTTGTCATGTTTTCACATGACACGCGTTTCAGGATTATCGTGTTTGAACCAGTCATATATTTTGTCATCCATTGACGTAACGTAACACCAAATTTTGTATATGCGCAGCTAGCAAAACGGACGCGAGCGCACCATGATGGGCCAAATATACTCCAATGTAGCGTCGACACGGGCGCACGCTGGGCACAGTGACGCTACCTTAGCAAAACGCGAACGGCGCTACCAGCGTTCGTCGGCGTGCCCCGACGGCAACCGACTCGAAATGCGACAAGCTACATTTCGCACCGATGCGCTACCCAGATTACACTGCGTCTCCACCTTTTCGTGATGGAGGGACGTTGGACACGCTGAAACGCGCTTGCGTCAAAGCAATGCAGTGCGGCGCGCGCCAGTGAGTATATGGCAGGACTGGCGCCTAGCATGACAACGCCAGAGTGACGTGACAAAATGAATGCTGGTGAGCACGCGCACCACGTCCCGTCGAAATGTATTGGCGCCTTGACTGTGGCATGTAGTCATGTTCTCAGATGACACACATCTTATCGTTATCATGTTTGCACCAGTCACATACCTTCGTCCTCCACTGAAGTCACGTAATACCAATTTGGCATCTGTGAAGCTAGCGAAATGGCCGCTAGCACATCATGAGTGTGGCATGTAGTCATGTTGTGACCTGACATGCATGTTATGATTATCATGTTTAGATGCGTCATTTATCTTTGTCGTCCATTCACGTTGCATAATACCAAAATTGTTACATGTGAAGCTAGCAAAACGGCTTCGGGCGCATCATGAGTGTAGCATGTAGTCATGTTGTCACATTACACGCGTCTCATGTTTATCATGTTTGCACCGCCATCACACTTTCATCATCCATTCACGTCCCGTAATACCAAATTTGGTATATGTGAAGCTAGCGAAACGGCCGTGAGTGCATCATATGTGTGGCATGTATAGTCATGTTCTATTATGACAGGCATCTCTTGACTATCATGTTTGCACCAGTATATATCTTGATCATGCATTCAGATCCCGTAATGCCAAATTTGGTATATGTGACGCTAGCGAAACGCCCGTGGCCGCATCATGAGCATGGCATGTAGTCATGTTTTTACATGACACGCATGTCATGATTTTCATGTCAGGGTCTCTCGCTTGTGTTTGCCATGCAATCATGTCATACAATACCAGTTTTGCAACATGCCATGTGAACGAAACCACCGCAAGAGCTGCAGGACCACGAAATGTAAATCGTGACATTCATGACATACATGTCATGATTTTCACGTTATGACTAGTCATATATGTTCTTCATACAGTCATCTTATGCCATACCAAGAACTGTATCAGAAGATTTAACACCTCTTACCGGATCGACCTCTCTCGTTGCCATGTGCTCGCTTACAAGATTACATGACCACTATAGGGGATGTAGCTCGTTACCGTAAAATAATCCACAGAATTTGACAATGCTTTTCATGACAGCGAATGGTGAGCACTGCTATTGAGAAAATAGATGAAGGTTCACGCCCTTTATTTCATATTCAGCTTGCTCAAAATTTCAAGCAGCTTTGTACTGCATTTCTCGTAACAAATCAATAATTATACTACTGGGCTATGTTTCTACCGGCAGAGATTGATACTAAAGACGCCGTCACACACCATCTGTTTAGTGGTGCAATCTATCATGGGTGGTCTGAACTTCCTCGCCGATATACCCTGGCTGAGCTTGCTCTCTCTCCTACCTTTCCCAAAGGGGGTAGAGCAAAAAGAGAATCAATCAGACATTTGCAGGTATCCTGTTGGCTGATTATATTGTTCAAGCACAATAATTATTCACTGCGGCAAGTAGACGCACAATCAGTTCCTAAAATAATACAAGAGGTAAGAGTTCGAAAATATCGAGCGATCTGCCATCTCGCGCTTACGTGCGCACGTTCAGACTCCTCTAAAGGGTGTGTTTTGACAGTGAAAGGGCATTTGATAAATATAGAATGTCATTTTTGCTTTTATTGTCGTGTCTGTGTATATCTTATTGCAAAAAAATTTAAATGTTTGGGTAATATAGGAATCTTCGTAAAAATGCTTGTGTGAGGTTAAACCTACTGCAGACGCTGAGAAGCGAAGGCATAATCGTACACCCACGTGCAACACCCTTTGTGCCGTTTTTGTGTCACAAATGTTAGCGCTATAAAAAATTGCGTGATACTTCACAGCATATACAATTTGATTTCGGATTACCAGACGCAAGGATACAAAATACAGTAGAAATGTCATAATTGCAAAGTTTTTTTTGGCTGGGTTCTTAAGTGTGGGCTCGTGCGTAAACAGTTATTTCGGGGTCTGTTGTACAAAGACAAATAACAAAACAGCTCTACGTGAATAATGTCAAGAAGACGAAAAAGGAACGGAGATCACGGGACATGCACTGCTCAAAGGACAAACTCTTCATTCTGACTGGAACGACTAATGAAATAGCCGGACTAAAATAGAACATTCGTGTTAGTTATGAAAGCTATTCTGTTCTTAGAGCAAAGGTCCTCAGGTGCTCATGATGTCCGTTGATGCCGTTGTTGTGGCTTTTCGTCGCAGAAAAACACAAGGTTTACACAGAACGCACGTAGAGCGTTCATAGCACGCATAAATGTTTATTATAGGCCGTGCTTTTTCCGTTCATCCGTCTGTGCTTCCTCGCGTCCATCCGTCAATCCATGCTACTGTCCGTCCACGCATCTGTTCATTCGTCCTTGCGCGCGCAGAGAGATCAACCAATTTCATAAACATTCTTCATATATTTATTCACTTCATTGCAGCTTTGCTCTATCAACATCATTCACTTCGTTGATCTCTGACACTTTGGCGGATAAGTTGTCGTCGTAACTTACCCGCCCAATGGTTCCAGGTCCACCAAGTGTACACCTTAAGGCAAAATTACCCAAAAAAAGGAGTAACGGAGCCCAGTAGGCGCGAATGATGAACGGATAGACTGATGGGGAGTAACCATCGAGCATCGCGTGCCGCGTGAAAACCACTTTGTCTCCCTTTACTGTGCAAAGGAATAAACCACGCGGAAGATGCGGGCTGTGCACAAACCGCTGTCGAGGAAACCAGCCGTCCTTCTCTCCGGGCTCAGTCTTTCTCCCCTATTTTGCTGGTGACGGTTCGCGTTGCGTCGCGCTCGGAGAGCTCGACAATTTAGGATTTACGACGCGGTTTTTGTGCGTACGCTTGTATGAGCGTGCGCTGCTGCTTGCACTTTTTGCCGCACCCATAAAATCTGGAGCCGATCTCGACGAATCGCCATGCCGCAATATATATCCCTGGTTTAGTCAAGATGATCACGACCAACTTACCGCACCACTGGTTGGGAATGAAGGCCAACATGGCGGCCGAGAAGATAGCAGCCCTGTCGGATAGATTATTTCAGTCTGACTCAGGGCAGAAATCAGCGCTAGATTCTTTCACAAGTAGGGGTCGTTCTCTATTCTGGCGTACTTGTCGAGTCTGCGACACGGATCGCGCTTTCTGGCTATGGGCTTGGTCGTTTTGTATTCGCAATGCTCAGGGACTGTCACACCACCTAGCGGAATTCAGGAGCATCGTCGCAAAGATGACCAGGTGGCAGCCGTTCCCAACGCTCTCTTGTTCGGCGGTGCTAGCCTGAGTGTTAAAACGTTAGCAAGAAACGAACACAAACCACTTTGTATTTCGCGTGCACCAGTGAATATATCGGACCGTCCGTGACACGATAAACCTGATTCGTTCTTTCTAGAGGCGAATTTTTCGTTAAAATACGTGGCAACTAGCGCTTTTGATTATAGCCCGCAGAAAACGCATATCTGTTTCGCTAGATTTTCTGCAGCCACGTTGTATAGTTAAATGTTATTGTCTAACATTTGCAGTCAAAACTCGCCTTGTTTTACGTGCGTATAGGATTCATCAGTGCTTTTGTAGTGTATGAATTCATAGAGTTAATATACTACCATAACATTCATTGCAGGCGGAAAGTAGCGCAGGCTCATGATTTGCGCTTCCAAACCTTGGCCTATGCTGCGCCGCTTGTTTTTTACGTTATTTGGTAGATGGCAGCACACTCCAAGCAGTTCCTTTCTTGCCTGGTATCGGAGCGAAATGCTCTCCCCACATCCAGATAATCGTGGTGAGTGACACCGCTGAACACCTATGGTGACGCCGTGTTGGGGCAGTGTAATGACACGTTGTTGGTGCTATAGAAGTCGGTCGGGGGAAAGAATTCCTCAAATTACTTCCAGCAGTGATGTCAAAAGAAACCGTGTTGACGTGGAGGATTTTCGACTGGCCATAGATGGTTAGCAACTCACTTAGAGTGGCACCAACGATGAAGGATCAGCTGCTAGATCACGAGCAGCTAGTTGCACTTCCCCTCCCGTCATGCGTTAATGTTTTTTTTTCACGCTCGTGAGTCTATTTTAGGGCCAACCTCATAAGCGTGAAAATGTACGCGACAGCGACGAGCGATGCGACGTAGATCGTCTTCGCGCGATCAGTGGCTAGCGCAGGCAAACCTCATTCACGCGACGGCTTCGGCGAGCGAACTCCACCGTTGCTGGCATGAAGCCGTCTACTCACTCCAAAAAAACCGCGTAGTGAGCGCTATGCAATTTAAAAATAAAATATATTGTTGTGTAATGGAACGGAAAGTGTTTATCAGTGCCTTGCAGCACTTTTTTATATGCTCATGCGTAAACATTGCGTTATTTCTTGTTGCGCATACGTGACTCGGGCCGGGTCACGTGCACCTATGTAGTCTTTGTCTTTTCCAGTTTTTCACTATTGGCTGCTTGAGCACAGTACTTCCGGGCGATGAGCGACGGTTTCCAAATCTGGAGAACCGAGCGATCGCGCGAAAACGAGCACGCGACACGTCGCGCGAATGCCCTGTTTCGTCGCTCATAGCATCGCTCGTCACTGTCGCGTGCATTTTCGCGCATATGAGGTTTGCTCTTTGTTGTATTGATTGTACTATATTCTTCAGTGAGCTCACAATAAAATACTATAGTTTTTCTTGTGCATTTCATGTAGGCTAATTACACTTAATAGTACAAAACGCCGCGTGCCGCCTAATATTACGCTCAAAGTCGACCAGTGATGAGAAACGGTTAGAGCAACGAAATATGCAGTTACGACTACAGTCCACGCCTATTTCTCATGGACTTCAACGGTGCCATCTGAACGACGTTGTTGTTCGACAAATTTTCGCAATGTTGACGTTGCGAAAATCGTACGCGTGTCAATATCCTTGTTTCGATCGCGCTG
Source organism: Rhipicephalus microplus (assembly GCF_013339725.1). NCBI lineage: Eukaryota > Metazoa > Arthropoda > Arachnida > Ixodida > Ixodidae > Rhipicephalus > Rhipicephalus microplus. The sequence goes on from NW_023611137.1 coordinate 113,665, forward strand.
ATGGAACCTGCAACATCCAAGTGCAGGGAATTGCACATTGTAAGAGTCTGATCATGGCTGTGACGCAAGCGCTACTTAATAAGATGTTAAATGCTTGTGTTCCATTGAAGAAGGAGCTGTTTGATGCTTACAGCGCAAGTAATCACGACGGCGTAATACGTTTGCAAACCATCGCTACGGTAAACAATCGGTCCTGTGCAGCCATGACGGTGCGCTACTTCCTAGTGACCTACTACTACGACAAGTTCCCCAGTCAGACTCGGAACAAATTATCTCGGAGTGCCGTTCAGTTCATACGTGAATTCTAGTTCGCGCAGGTTTCTGTAGCACGCACAGGATTACCCAAAGCATCGTTGATACACGGACGATCAGCTGACACCACCATCCTTCATACTGCGACAAGAAATGAGGTAGCGAATATTCAGCAGCTCCCTATAATTCGGGAAAGTACTTTGGTCCGATATGCGATTGACGATAGAAAGTTCGTCCGGTTAAAGCGGCAAGGGTAGAATGTCCGTGCGTCCCACCTTTTCTTATGTGAGTTCACGGGTTGGTCATCCCTCCACAGCCATCTTGGATTGCACGGCGCGCCACAGGCCGTGGACATTGCGAATATCGCCCGCACGAAATGCGCCGCGAATGTCACCTTCGGCATCTGCAGTTCGCTTGTGCTTTTTAGGGGTGAAGCTCCTTATAACGGCACCCGTTCGTTCCTCGTAGCCGTTGTAGTAGCGTGTAACAAGTATAACGTTTTGACCTCCAAGGTGGTGCTGGCGAAAGATTTCTTCTGTGCGTCATTGAACAATAAAAGATAGTGCTCAATGTACATGCTAATGACTTCTAAGGGTGAATGAGAGACAGGAGAATTCGGCTTTTAGTTAACGCGCACGCTGCATTTTTTTATTGTTCAACAACGCACAGAAGACAAGAAAGGGTTCCTACGTTATACTCACTGGGCGTAACCTCCTAGGTTTTAGAAAGGTTCAGTGAGCGTTGGGCCGCAGTGATATGAATACAGTTAACTAGTATATACCATGAACTCGAGGTGGTTAAAAGTAAGAAGCAGACACGAAGCGCAAGCCGTAAGAATGTGTGCGTGTGCCTCCTCTCGTTCAGTCCTTGTGTCCTTGTCGAGGACAGTAAGAAATGCCGTTTCCTCCTCCTCAGGTAGGGTTGCCGACTAAATGGGTGAATGGCACAGACTTCAGCGTCCATATGTCGCTTGCCTGACTTATGTACGACTACCATATCGAATTCATGCAGCCTGAAACTCCAACGCGCTAGTCACCTGGTAGGATCTTTAAGACTTGTTAACCAGCACAGTGAGTGGTGGTTACTAATTAATTTAAAGGGGCGGCCATATAAATACGGGCAAATTTTTGTAACCGTCCATACAACGGCGAGACATTCCTTCTCAGTCGTGAAGTAATTAGTTTCAGCACGTGTTGAAGTTCTACTTGCGTAAGCGATTACCCTTTCTGTGCCCTCTTGCTGCTGCGCAAGCACAGCTCCCAGACCAACATTGCTAGCGTCTGTGTGATGCATCGTCGGGGCTTCTTCGCCGAAGTGGGCAAGCACCGGTGACGTTGGAAGACGTTGACGCAGATCATTAAATGCAGCCTCATGTTCTTCCTTCACTCAAAGGCAATGTTATTTCTTGTAAGATGAGTTAGGGGCGACGCGATGCGGGCAAAGTCTGCGATAAACCGGCCATAAGAGACACTTAGGCCTAGGAAGCGTCTGACACCCTTCTTATTGAAGGGTACTGGGAACTGTGCGACAGCGGCAATTTTTCCAGGATCGGGCCGGGCGCCTGCGTTGCTGACGACGTAACCAAGAAACTGAAGTTCATGAAAACAGAAAGGACACTTTTCTGGTTTCAATGATAGGCCCGCGGACCGTATGGCACGTAAAACAACTTCCAGCCTCTTGAGATGCTCGTCAAAAGTGGTAGAAACACTATAACGTCGTCCAGACAGACTAGGCACGTCTTCCACTTCAAGCCCAAAAGTACCGTGTTCATAAGCCTTTGAAAAGTCGGGGGTGTGGAGCATAAACCGAAAGGCAAGACTTTAAGTTCATAATAACCATCTGGCGTCACAAAAGAGGTTTTCGCTCGGTCTCTTTGGTCTATGTCTTTCTGCCAGTATCCACTCCTCAAGTCCATGAAAGAAAAGTAGCTAGTGTGCCGAAATCTGTCAAGGGAGTCATCAATACGTAGAAGCGGGTACACATCTTTCTTGGTCACCCGATTCCCCTTCCTGTACTCCACGCAAAACCACAGGGTGCCGTCCTTTTTCTTTACTAGCACTACAGGCGATGCCCAGGGGCTCTGTGACGGTTGAATGACATCATGTTCAAGTATTTTCGCGACTTGTTGTATGGCTTCCCGTTCTTTAAAAGCTACACGATAAGGGTTCTGGTGAATAGGTCTCGCAGTGTCCTCGGTGATTATTCGATGCGTTGTCAGAGGTGTTCGACCAACTCGTCATGTGGATGAAAAGCAGTCACAGGATTCGGCTAGCAGCTGAAGAAGTCTCTGTCTGTTGTCCTTTGACAGAGTGGTGCCAACGTCGAGAACGGGTTCTGGTTCTTGATTAGGTGCTTCGTCCAATACCGACAAACATAAAATGCCTCGAATTTCTACGATATTGTCGTAGGCAGCGATAGCTGTGCCCTTTGGAAGGTGCCAGCGATCAGCACTAAAGATGGTCAGAAGTAAGTTCGTGCGTCCACCAGTGTGATGGACGATACTTCGTGCGACCGAAATGCCATGGCTAAATACCACCGAGCCAATTTGGTCGGCAATGCCATCGCCATCAAACGCTTCAACAACAGTGCATGACTGTGGCGGGACGACCAGATCATCATCAATCATACGTAAAGTGGTACGTATTGCGTCTGAACAGTCAACTAAAGCAGGGCTGTCGTGGAACGTAATTGAACGGTCCGGGATGCTGATGACGGCACCATATTCTCTTAAGAAGTCCATTCATATGATCAGGTCCTTGCAACATGAGGTGAGGATGACGAACGTCGCCACGAAAGAAGAGCCACCGATGGCGAGTCTTGCTGTACACCTTCCGAGAGGCGCCCCGCCGCGGTGGTCTAGTGGCTAAGGTCTCGGCTGCTGACCTGCACGTCGCGGGTTCGAATCCCGGCTGTGGCGGCTGCACTTCCGATGGAGGTGGAAATGTTGTAGGCCCATGTGCTCAGATTTGGGTGCACGTTAAAGAACCCCAGGTGGTCGAAATTTCCGCAGCCCTCCACTACGGCGTCTCTCATAATCATAAGGTGGTTTTAGGACGTTACATCCCACATATCAATTAACCTTCCGACAGGCATCAACAGCCGTCCGCCTGCTGTCCTCAGGTGAGATCCCGTCCACGTAGTCTTCACTTTTTTGAGGGTAACGGCAATGTTTTCCCTTGTGATAGAAAAATCGGCACCAGTGTAAACTAAGGCTGTTACTTGCTGTCTGTCTACAAAAATGGTAAGATCTGTGGTCTCAGTTTCGTTGGTGTTACAACTAGTCGGCTTTACGGCGTCCTGTGGTAAGAGTAATGGGGGCATTTTTTCGTCACCTTGACGGCCTGCTATTCACCCCAGGAGGTCGCCGCCTTCAGTTTCCCCGGCGTGGACATGGTGACCTCCTTCCACTGAAGTAGGCTATAGTGCGGTGGGGCGAAAAAGGCGAATATGCCGGAGACGGAGAGCGTGGTACACGTCCCAAATCTGTCTTGTAATTAGGCACACTGTCGTCAATGTTGGCACAGCGGTTGTCGAAATGGGACCGAGGCAAGAGGGTCCTTGAGATTTAGCGTCCCGGCGTGGTGCGTAGTCGTCGTTATCGCGTCAATCGTCAGACCATTGCTAAAGAGGTCGAAACGTATCGACGCGGTGCTAGCAATGACGGGAAACGTGGCTTACACCTCCGCAAGCAAAACAAAGCAGACGTCTATCTACGGTGCTCCAGGCGTCTGTTTTACGAAGCTGTGGACGCCGCAACGGCTCGTAATGTGACAAATGCCGTGTCTCGTTGGGAGATGGCTCTTCGTACGGCAGCATATCGTACGGCGGCACGACGGCAGGGCGCCGCGGTGTCTGTTCTTGCGGTGGCGACCAAGGAACGGCTGCCGATGGCTGGTACGACGGCGCAACGGGCGGCGGGCGGCGAAGGGCGGCTGCGTAGCTCATAGGTCACTGATCGTGAGTAGGATCATGTGTTGAAAACGCTTGGCGTATTTGTTCGCGGACGACTTCAGGTGCAGACGCCGTGGGTGGTTCCATGACCAGAGTCCACAGCTTCAGCAGCTTTTTGCAAACAATCTCTCGTATTAAATCAGGCAACGAGCTTTGATTGTCAGTTGTAATAGCGGCGACTTGACTGTGGGCGTTGCTAGACAAGTGATCGTATTGCCGACATCGTAGATGAAGCGCCCGCTCGATAGCCGTAGATTCTTTAAATTAAGTCTGTCACGGTGTGTGGCAGGTTCCGCAAAAGTCCGGTGAACAATTGCTCTTCAACGCCGCGCATGAGGTAGTGTAACTTTTTGTCGTCGGTCTTGTGCGGGTCAGCTTTACCGAAGAGACGGGCCATGTCCTCAGTGAACATTGCGACCGTTTCATTGTGTTTCTGAACCCGTAGCTCGAGTAAATGCTGTGCACGTTCGCGCCAGTCGACATTAGCAAATCTGTCAATCATCTCTCTTTTAAAGTCACTCCATGTTGACAAACTGCCTTCTCTGTTCTCGTACCAAGTACGAGTGCTGTCATCGAAATAGAAATAGGCGCGGTAAAGCCTTCGTTCGAAAAACCACTGGTTGGTGTTGGCGACACGTTCATAGTGATCTAGCCAGTCTTCGACGTCTTCATGTGCTCCACCATCAAAACGATCAGGCGCCAGCAGTAAAAAAAGAATTATCTGAGGTGCGGTTGGCAGACTACTATATCATAGTAACTGTTCTGGAGTGTTGGTGGCCATTGGTAGATGTGAGCGGTGTCTTGTAAAGTGTTCCTGTGAGAGGGTGAACTCTGGAGGGAGGGCTCACAAGTGACGACTGAGGGGATGCACGGCAATGTCGACAAGTGCGTCCGGGCTGGATGAACGGCTCCCCGTGGGAGTGTGGAGCATAAGACGGGGTCGCGGGCCAGCACCTCCACCAGTGTCGCAGCACAATGCGAACAAAGCACAGGTACGCCTTGAGACAACGAAAGCAACGTGTTATCAACAGCCGAGCCGCAAGATTGTCTTCTTCGTTCTCGAGTCAAGCCAGAGGCCCACTACTTGGTGTCCGCTAAATCTCCCCATAATCGTTTTCGTCCAAATGTAGGCACGGGTCAATATGTATACATTACATGGTAAAGAAGAACACAAAAATAAAACGTAATTATGTATATGCTACGTATTTACATGGTATTAACACAATATTTGTGCCAGTACTAAACAAACATCAACCTACCAGAACCAGGCAGGCCTAAAAACAAGCTTCAAACGTTTTTCGCAGACACACACGAAAAGCAAATACCCCGGCAGTGCCAAAGGAATTCCTCCTCACTGAGAAAGAAGAGTTCCTCCGACAAAACAGATAGCAGCTCTGTGTACAGTTGCTCCAAGATTGGAAAGAGTACGCCACGGTGACGGCCTGCTGCAGCATTTCGGAGACTTCAAGCTAACACCTACACACACGATACCCTACTGCATTAGAGTCTACCCGACGCTATACGCCTACAACCGCCCAATATGCGACGTGTCAAACACACTGGCCCACCTACTACTCGAGTGCCCGTGGCGCCACGAAGATGCCAATACCAAGTCCGCAATGACTGCACGTATCGACCCCCGGGCCTAGCCGAGGCGTAGGAGTCCAAGATTGCCGCACGCGACCTAGACGACCATCGGGGACGATGGTGGCCAGAGGGTTCCTCAAATAAGAGACCCTCCCACCTAGGGTGACTCCGAGCTCACAAACTCGAGAATACTGTTTTGAAAATAAATGTTTATTTCATCATCATTACTCCATGAAATTCAGCATGCATGGCCCTAAATAAAACACGTCACGACGCATTGTCTCAAAACACGCTGATTCATTTCCCGTAGGGAGCAGTTTGGACATGTTGCTGACTGGACCCTTTTCCAACTTTCGAGGTGGGTGTAGGCCCGTGTACTCAGATTTGAGTGCGTGTTAAAGAACCCCAGGTGGTCGAGATTTTCGGAGCCCTCCACTACGGCGTCTCTACTATTCATATAGTGGTTTTGGGACGTTAAACCCCACATATCAATCAACTTTCGAGGTGGTCAAGGGTACGAAGAACCACCCCAGCCGCCACATGAAGTCCCGAAAGGGGCCAGGCAGAAATGATGCCGTCAGCGCGCTCCAAGACAAATGACTAGGGCAGGTGTGGCGTGCCGGAGTAACTAAAGGGAAAAAAAAGCGGCTGTTGTGTGAATGATAAGATTATCCAAGACAACTACCCCAGGACAAGTCGACAGTATATGGCGAAAAATGCGATAGCTGTTGACTAAAACGAAGAAAGCGTTACTGCGGGCCGCGATAAAGATGCGCATTAGGCATCGAATACCAAAGGCGAGTGTCTAGAAAATATTATGCCAGAGTTCGCGTGAAGGATTTGTCTCCTTCTACAATTCAACAGGAAGGGCATGGTCAGTAGCCGACACCAAAGGGAAAGCAAATCTTCCCTGAGAATGCTGCTGTCCTAACGGCGCATGAAAAACCAACTGAGTGCCATCGGACTAAAACAAGAAACACAAAGCAAACTGCAATGATCTGACGATGCGACAAGGCGGCCGCTCCACGTGAGCAAGGTACCAAATACGACCACAGAATGCAGTCTGTTTAATGTACCTCCTCCCACGAAGTGGGAAGTCAAAATGCCGTCCGTCTTAAATTTTGTGTTTTACTTCGTCGAGAGCGTTTAACCAAACGGAGTTACAGATGCCATGGCGATTGTATAGAATACCTTATATTTGAAGAGACGCAGCCATTTGAGAAGGGAAAGCGGGTCAAAGTGTGGAGTTTGAAGAGCCAATTGGCAAATACCGGTATTTGAAAACTCCAGCACTGCACCTGAAATGGAACCATACTGAAAGAATCAACGCAGGATGTGAAAGGTTATCATCTTTTAAAAGTCACAGTGTTGTATTGTCAGCAAAAGCTGTAACTTTCACGGCACTGCCGGCCGGAAGCGCAAGACCCCTGACACGCGAATCCGCTTCTAGAGCACAGAGAAATGGGTCAAGGCTGAGTACAAAAAGAACAGGACACAATGGGCATCCCTGGCGGAACTCACGTGTAATAAAAAAAGCAGCACTCTCCCAACCGTATAAAACTATAGTGTGCCTTTTATACCTGAGTAGGTATTTCTGATTATTTCCACAAACGAATAAGAAATACAAAGGCAGCGAAAACGTTCAATAAAATTCGGCAGATCACACGTACCTGACAATCGGCGTTACGCGAAGCAATGTGGAAAGAGAACAACCGTGGTGCAGTTTTTTTATTGAGCAATACGTCATGAGATGATGCTAAATATGCGTACAAATGTTGCACGCAGAGACGTGTTGAAGAGTGACAGATGTTTATATAACCAGTTGTTTCCACGTGCGCAACGATTCCAATCTTTGCATTCGTCGGCTCGACGCTACATATGTTCAGGCATTTCTTAACACACGCGCGTTAAAATTTCCCATGTGTGTTCTCGTCGTTCCTCGGTAGTTACTAAGTGTCAATCACCTGTAGCACATACCCGCATACCAGTGGCACATACGTGCGCGTGGGTATGTGCCACTGTCTGACGGAAAGTGTTTTGACGACGTACGGGATGGGATTGTGACATTATTCATGTCTGTACCAGTGCGTCATATTCATAAAACCATCTCACCCCCCCCCCTCCCCATGCTAATTTTGGTTCACGCCAAGCTAAGGGGGTGACCACGAGAGTGCCCAAACGTACTGAGCGGCTAGATAGATAGATAGATAGATAGATAGATAGATAGATAGATAGATAGATAGATAGATAGATAGATAGATAGATAGATAGATAGATTACACGACCACAATTGGTAACGCAGCTTTCTGTTCTAAATCAGTCCAGAGATTTTCACAAAGATTTTAAATATAGCGTTTGTTGAGCACTGCTGCATAGCCAGTGCATCACAGCTGTGCGCCTTTTATTTTACATGGATTGTTTAAAAATTAAGATTCCTTCTTATTGTTTTTCTCGTCACAAATCTGTCATTCTTATGACAGATTTGTCAGTTAATTTGTTTATGACAGTTGCGACGGGTAGTTATTAAAACTTCAGACGCTGTCATGCGACAATATCTACAACGAAGTAATCAACCATGTTATGAGCTAAACTTATTCGACGATAGGTCTGGGTCAGCCACGACCTCCTCTATAAACTTACGACCTGATCATGCCTTCAGCTACGTGGCAGGTCTCCTCCAAGGTCGGAGGCCGAGCTGCACAAGCTCAACACCATTATCACAAAGTCAAGGCTGCCCTAGGTATACCCAACAGTGCGTCGAACGAGAAGCTCATGAGCTTAGGCGTGCACAATACCATAGAAGAGATGGCAGAAGCGCGACAGATGGCACAACAGGGACTCGCTCACTAGGTTTCGTGCCGACCGGCTGTGCCCTTGCGATCTCCGACGTTAGCGCAGCTCTGGCTGACTGGGCTCGCCCTACGCAACCACCTGACGCTGATTTCCGATGATAGCGCAGCTCTGGCCGACTGGACTCGCCTTACGCCATCTCCTGACGTCGACAAGAGCTCTCGTCGAGTGGTGCCCCGTCCTCGGACTCCTGCGACCAGGTCTATCTTTCCTATCTCCTCTTTGCTTCCGTCGCTCTCTGTCCATGCACCTCGCTCTCTCCTTTTTCTCTATATATATACCTTTTCATCCTATTCTTTGAATCCCTCCCTACTCCCATCCCTTGTGAGCTACTGTTGAGGTATCACACCTGATGCCGACTGTCACCGGGCTTTCTTTTCTCTTCTTTTTCCTTTAAGAACCACATAAGATGGCACAGCAGGAAAGACTTACGAGAACACGTGCGGGTAGACTGATATTCAAAGGGATCCGGTAAGTCCCCTTTAGTTCGAAGAAACTGAAGGAGGTCAAGGTTGAACTGAACGCCGAGCTTAGAGATGTGATAAGAACCACTCTCCTGCAGATAAGTATGCATTCTGAACACGAGTTCAGCAGACGAAAAGTGAGAGCGAAAGCTTTATTGAAAGAAATTGAACAGGAAGGAACAACAGGTGGCCATCGTCGACGCAGCCTGGGTGAAAGGCAAAGAGGCCTACACGGCTGTGGTAGTCGACAGCTAGGGACACCCTGACTATACTCACTAAGGACTCCACGGTGGCGGAGCAAGCCGCAATTGCTTTCGCTATAAGGAACAGAACATGGTCATACGTTTTAGTGACTCCAAAGCAGCAATTACGAGCTTCGACAAGGGCTAGGGACGCCCTGACTATACTCACTAAGGACTCCACGGTGGCGGAGCAAGCCGCGATTGCTTTCGCTATAAGGAACAGAACATGGTCATACGTTTATAGTGACTCCAAAGCAGCAATTACGAGCTTCGACAAGGGCAATGTCGCTGGGACTGTGGTTAAACTTACGAAGAATTTCAATGCTATTGATACTGAAATCCAATGGTTTCTTGCGCATACGCGACAAGTGGACGAACCTCGGCTCAACCTCAACGAAGTGACCAATGACCTCGCACGAGGACCCGCTTGCAGTGCCGGTAAGATCTGACCCGACGCCCGGTATCATTCCGGGTTCATAAATATCATTATTTCACATACGACGCCATCACAAAATATTATTACTTGGGGCGTAGGCAACTCCCTCTGCCCCACGGAAAATTGAACAGGAATCAGGCTACGTTTACTGCGAACCGGAACTTACCCCACTCCGTATTTTCTGAATAAAAATCTCACGAGTGAAATTCAAGACAAGTGTGACGCGAGCGATGGCATCTTTGGGATCAGACACTTGCTGGCGGGCTGTCCCGCGACTCTCGCCGACCACGAATGACAATGGCTGTACTGGCAAAGATGGTACAAAGCGCGTCTTATCAAAATAAACTACGGGCAGTCCTGAAGGTCCACGATGACGCAACAGGGCTCAGCCTGACGGTACCGACGTGTACGCGGCCCGCTTCGGTCTGAAAGAACGGGCTTCAGGACCCTAATAAAGTTTGGTGAAGGAATAAATGTTCATGCCACCGTTCTCCATGTCGCCATATTAGCCTTTGCTTGTTTATTTTTTTAGTTCTCTAAACTGCCACAGCACTAAGAACTGCATGCCATGGCGCTACAACTAAACCCCATCACTGCAGCCGTCAAACCTCTTTTCTGCACGTGCGTGCACGCGTTCGCTTGTTTTTTCTTATTCTACTACGGTGCTTGCGCAGAGATTGAGTTCCGGTAGTGGAGACCCCGGAGCACGATGTAAGTATAGTGCCTAGAATATGTATGTATAGTGCCCAGTGTGCCGACCGCTGAGCGTTTCCAATGGAAGATGTTGGCACTGCCGATGATGTCTTCCTCCGGAGGCTACCAGACGGCAACGCTCTCAGGGACCGTGCTATCCGAGCAGTGGGGCGAGCGCGCCTCGCACGTGCGTTTCATGCGCGTTGCTTGCGCTTTGGATGCACTTCGGATGCATGTTCGTTAACCCAGTCGGTTGTGGTGTAGTTGAGGGGCATTTGCGCTGTTGCACACATAGCGCGAGTGTTATTGCCGTGTTTCAGTGCGGGTTGTTCACGCTGGTTTTCTCGATTTCTTTTCACGGCTAAGATGATTTTTCGCTGATACCAGCCTCGCCGACACCGTCATTTCTACGAAATAAGCTCTGTATGGCTGTTGCGTTTATATTTATCATTTTTCTTGCACCACTCGACAATGTCGGCATCGGTACCGGGTGTTTCAACAAATCTGTCCAAAATCCTCAAAAATGAAAAAAATCTTCATGTGCTGTAGCACTCAGACGAGGCTGCTTATGAAATTGAACTATTTTCGTTTAATGTGTTCAGCTATTGTCAACCTCATCACGGAATTGAAGTTCACGCGAAGAACTCATCATACCTTTGAGCAATAGAAAAATTGGCTTATAATAGGTAAATGGTGTGGCATAATTAAATCAGCCAAATGCAGCGTGTTTCTCTGTTAACTTTTGTCGAACTTCATCAAAGTAGGCTTTTCCCCTAGGAAACCACGCGTATTCATTTATTTATAGATAACGTTTTAACAAACACTCAATACCACCTACCGTAATGATGACAACGGGTGTACGTACGTTTGTAAAAGTGCAAGAAAAAATTGGCCCTATATCTGCATGTAATCTGCAAATGTCGTCGAAAGACGACAGTCTTGCGTCTGGAGAGATTGAACAAAACGTTTATTTGATGTTCTAGGCAAGAAAATCGGCGAATGGTATTCTGGAGGCACTGCGTTAGAGCGCCTCAAGCGTGCAGCGCTGGCGAATGAGCGCACCAAGTGACGTCAAACGTGAGACATGAGCGCTATCTGGCAGTTATCTTGGAAAACGAAACGCGTGACTCTGAGATGGGCGTGCACGCCCGTCTCAGAATTGATAAGGTGTAGAGAGCAAGGTGACGAGTAGGTGCCACCACCGTGTCGTCTTAGCAAAGCGTTGGAAATACTACTCTTTTCGTGCAAGCATTACATGGTCAGCACCACGCGACAATTGTTACAGTCCTTAGAATAACCTATGTATGCATTTTTTAGTAAAATAGGCATGTACAGAATATATACGTGTTGTTATGGTGCCTCATGTATGCGCGATAATAGTTTTTAATTTGACAATCGCACAAGTATGAACGCTTAACCTTGAGCAACATTGGTGGGCACTGTGAATGCGGTCGGCCGTTTAGAATAAGCACTGGTGCCATTTAGAGTGACCGGTACCGTTAGGGTGGACAAACATGTAAATGGACTGACAGGCAGACCAAAATGTTTGCGTCGAAGGTTCTGAAGCAAGACTATCGTCTTTAGAAATATTACTTTGTTTACGCATCGCCTCCCAAGCAGTGTTCTACAGTTCCAAGCGGACTGGGAGAGTCCTTCGGGGCCCGTCGTACGAGCACATTGGCGCAGAGATGGTTGCGGCCGCCGACACCCCTCCGCTCGGGCTCGGGCCGCTCATCCATTGGCTAGGCACAGCATGGTCTCTGCGGCTATCACCGTCTGGCGGCCGCTGGTGGAAGGCATCGTTCTCCGTGCAACCACGATGGCCGGGATCGGCAGACTAGTAATTATATTCTAGGCACTAAAGTGTAAGATACAAACACTTAATATGGGGACACTCGCGAGACGCGATTGACCAGATAAAGTAACAGTGACGCGCGTTCGTCGGAACGCTGACGGCAGCGTGCCTATCGGCGAGGGCACGCAACTTGAAGACAGAAAGAGGCGTTGCTATAACAACCAGTCCTTCACAGTAAATTCGATTGAAATGGCATAGGAACGTTCTTAGTGCCAAAGAGTGAACACTGATTACCGTTGTCTGCAAGAATAACGGGGGCTTGAGTCACGTGGAGAGCACGATCTACATGCCTCTTTTGGAACGTATGCCGGTATTTCAAGTGGTTCTCGCGCGTCCTGTGAACTTAATGGGGCGTGACAAATGCGCACATAACTGACATGCTTTCCAAAATTTTCTATCAAGCCGTTCTTTATTCAAATGCCCTAGGTCGTACGGAGAGCTGGATCTGGAAAGCGCGCGAACGGCATGGGGGGACGCACTTGCTTTTGATGACGAGCAAAGCAGGTCTTGAATAAGACCACGTGACTGCTCGTAAAAATAAAAGCAAACACTTGGATACTGTGACCAATTTATTGGCGTGAATTACATAGATGCCACCGGTGTTGCGTTAAATTCTATTTTCACGGCTTCAATGAATAACTATATGGCGAAACGTTAACGACCGTGTGATTACCCGCTGGGAGACAAGTTTACGGGGGACCCTACGCTATTTTCTCGCTGATTTAACATCCTTTCTCACCGTGCACGGAAAAAAAGATATAGTTTTTTTTTCGCATTGAACAATCAGCAGCCCTTTTTAGGAATACCACTAGAAACTTGCTCACAAAAAGCAGTGAGTGCACAACATAATACAGTAAAAAAAAAGGTCACTAGACCTGTAACAGGAAAAAAAAATTGGCAGATCCCACGTGCAGTGAGAATCGGTGGTATGCGAAGCACGAATGAGAAAGGTTTTTATGTCACTTTAAAGTCAGCAGAACGTTACAAGCTAAAGGTAAATGATGCCGATTATGACTTCCATGTCATGATTATTATGTTTCAATGTGTCGTTTACTTTCGTCATCTATATACGTAACGTGATACCAAACTTAGTATATGTGGAGCTAGCGAAACGGCTGCGAGCACGCTATGAGCGTGGTATGTTGTCATGTTCTTACATGACACACGTGTGAGGATTCTGATCTTTGCACCAGTCATATACTTTCGTCATCAATTGACGTCACGCAACCCGAGGTTGGTATATGTGGAGCTAGCAAAACGGCCACGAGTGCATCATGAAGGGCCCAGTATACTCTAATGTAGCGTTGACACGCGCGCATACTGGGCACAGCGACGCTACCTTAGCATAAAGCGAGCACTCTGACGACAGGAGCGACCAGCATGACCAGCGTCCGTCGCCCGACGGCCACCGGTTCGCGCCGATGCGTTAACCAGTGTCACAGAACGAGCGCTCAAAAAGGACGCGCCGCCAAATTCTCGCGACGAAACGCCGACGTGACGACGCGAGGTCAACGATAAAAGAACAAAAAAGAGAAAACAAACATCCAAGGCTCCCCGGGCGCGCGACTCTCTCCCCTCAGAAGCGTGGCTTCGCCGACGAACCTCCTCACGCCAAATCGGCGGCCGAACAAGCACTCAAAATTTCTAGATGGAAAGGGGCGTGTTATGCCGGGTTAAGTCATCTGTTGGGGGCGGCCCTCGTACAGTCTCGCGCCTTCCCCCAGCCTCCGCTGCGCATCGCGCCGAAGAAATGATGAGAACTTTCTGGAATGTCGCGCGGAAGGTATTTAACCGAGCAGTGGAGATGAGAGATCAGGAGAAGACCGAAGTTAGCGCCAGTGCGCGTGGGAATTCCGCCGTGTTGTTGGCGAAGTTTTTGTCCGTAGAGACAAAGCAGGAGAAGAAGATGATTTCCACCTGAGGGGTGACGACTCGAGCTACAGACAAGAGTGAGTGTTTACCGCTATCGAGCGAAGACGCGTGGCAACAGCTGCGCGTGTGAAGCCGACGTGTTTCCGGCAAAGAAGTTTGAAGCTTGGAGAGTGGCCATTTGAAGACGCGAGGTTTCCTGGAGGAGAAACTTCGGCGAGGTATCCTGAAAGAGAAACTTCGGGGGGCAGCGGAACGACAACAACGCTGGACTTTGAGTGAGTGATTCTCGGAAGAGTATCATCCAGACTTTCGTTCCAAGAACTTTGGACTAAATAGGGTTTCTATCTCTTTAGTCTTTAAGTGTCTTGGTTGTTCAATGCATGCGACTGCATTGTAGTGCGTATTGTTGTCTGTGTTCGTTGTTTCGAGTGTGGCTGATTGCACTAGCTGTGTAGTACGTTGTTTGATCGGTGACATATTGTACTCAACTATTGTGGAGTGTGCATACTTGTGTATTGTTTTCGGTCTGCCATTATTGAGAATATAATTTTGTTTGTTTATCAACTCTCGGCTCTGACTTGCTCTTTGGGCCACAGCCGGCGTCTGCTGGCGTGCCAAAAAATGCCACTTCTAAATTGTCCACGCTTTCGTGGTGCGGTTTGGGTGCCGGTACTTCGGCCCTTGGAATTAGCCCGGGGATCGCCTCCCTAATTAATTGGACTTGTGTGACAATTATTCTGGCGTCCGCGACACAGGACCTTTTGGTGCACAGTGTGCCCAAAGTAGTGAGAAAGAGCCGCGAGTTGTTGATAGCGCTATCGGAACGATTTTGTGTGTTGCTCAGTATTCTCGTTAACGAGTGCAGGGGAGTGTTCTGATAGACTGATTTAGGCAGATACTTTTTACACGCGGCAAGACTTTCTTTGCGAGACACCATGGATCTCGAAAAGTTAGTTGCTCTTGGTGAGAAGATGGGTCTTTCTGGCGCCGAACTACGGAAATGGGTAAGCCAGAAGGAGAAAGAGGCGATGGAGAGAGAGAGGGTGGCAGCTGAGAGGGCCAAGGAAGAAAAAGCAGCTGAGTTGGAGAGAAAAAGGCTGGCCGCTGAAAGGACGAAGGAAGAAAGAAAGCAACAATTGAAGTTGGAGTTGGAGAGAGAGAAGTTGGCAGCCGAAAGGGCGAGAGAAGAAAGAGAAGCGATGGCAGCGACAGCTGAAGGAAGAAAGAGAAGCGAGGTGAGCGACAGCTAAGGAAGAAAGAGAAGCGAGGCAGCGACAGCTGAAGGAAGAAAGAGAAGCGAGGCAGCGACAGCTGAAGGAAGAAAGAGAAGCGAGGCAGCGACAGCTGAAGGAAGAAAGAGAAGCGAGGCAGCGACAGCTGAAGGAAGAAAGAGAAGCGAGGCAGCGACAGCTGAAGGAAGAAAGAGAAGCGAGGCAGCGACAGCTGAAGGAAGAAAGAGAAGCGAGGCAGCGACAGCTGAAGGAAGAAAGAGAAGCGAGGCAGCGACAGCTGAAGGAAGAAAGAGAAGCGAGGCAGCGACAGCTGAAGGAAGAAAGAGAAGCGAGGCAGCGACAGCTGAAGGAAGAAAGAGAAGCGAGGCAGCGACAGCTGAAGGAAGAAAGAGAAGCGAGGCAGCGACAGCTGAAGGAAGAAAGAGAAGCGAGGCAGCGACAGCTGAAGGAAGAAAGAGAAGCGAGGCAGCGACAGCTGAAGGAAGAAAGAGAAGCGAGGCAGCGACAGCTGAAGGACCGTTTGACAGCGAAGTGAAATACCGTCAGCTAGTGTTGAACAGACAACGAAAGGGAAGATCATGGTTTCCGCTTGAACCAAGCAAGCTGCTCGTAGCGTTGATGAAAGGAAGGACGACCTTGACGCGTACCTTCACCGATTTGAGACGATTGCAAGGAGCCAGAATTGGCCGGAGCATCAATGGGCAACTGCTTTGAGTACCTGCTTGAGTGGTGAAGCGCTCAGTGTGTACGGTAGGCTTACGCCGACTAATGCAGCCAACTATGCAAAGGTGAAAGCTGCTTTGCTGAAGCGATTTAGATTTACTGTGGAAGGTTTCCGGGACAGATTTCGGACAGGAAAGCCCGCTGATGGTGACACGGCTACGCAGTACGCCGCCCGACTTAGCCATTATTTCGACAGATGGATTGAACTTTCAGGGACAGCGCAGGAGTACGATGAGCTTAAAGAGCTCCTGATTAGAGAACAATTTCTTACTAGTTGCCACCCAAGCCTGTCGCTGTACTTGAAAGAGAGGAAGGCTGAGTCACTTGAAGGTATGCTCGAATTGGCTGATCAATTCTTGGAAGCGCAAGGTGGAACTAATTTGGCCAAGGTCAAGAAGGAGTGTCCCGAAGACTCGAAAAATTCGGCACCCGAACAAAAGAAGCGTGCACCGGAGAGTGTTCCGCGATGTTTCCTGTGTAACCGAGTGGGTCATCGCGCGAGCAACTGTCGTACTAATTTTATGAGCCCTACGGTAGTAAAATGTTTTAAGTGTGGTCAGACTGGACACAAAGCAGACGCATGTCGAAACGGAGCGAGTCAAACTCACCAGGTATCCTGTGTGCAAGCGGCACCAAAATCCGATAATAATGCCGTCACCGACGGATTCGTAGAATTGAAAAAAATGGGGAAAAAATTCCTATTGTGGGTGCTGTGGTGACAAAACAGCAAAGAGGTGCTATGAAGGGAATGCCTGTGATGCCTGGAAAAGTTGCGGGCAAGAAGATTACGGTGTTAGGAGATACAGGTAGCTCCACGGTTATCGTACGGAGCAATTTGGTACGGGAAAGTGAGTTAGCAGGCAAAACGAAACCAGTTTGCCTAATTGACCGTACGGTTCGGATGCTTCCCGAAGCAGAGATTGAGGTGGAAACCCCGTACTTCAGCGGGAAGGTTACCGCTCTATGTATGACGACCCCCCTTTACGACCTTGTCATCGGAAACATCGACGGGGCGCGAGGACCGAATGATCCGGAATGTTTGGGAGAAGTGCCTAAGATAGAGCCCTCGCCAACCCAGCGACCGCGAGATACAGTGGAGGAGCATCCCGTGACGGATCTCACTCGAGCCCAAGGTGAAGCCGCGGCGCAAGAGACAGCGAATGAGAAGATGATCGTGTTGAATGAGTTCACGTGCTGGGCAGCTGGACGTACGTCGGCACGACCCCAACCGACCGACAGTGTAAAGGTGACGGAGTCGGCCAGCGAGGCTCAATGCCGTGACATGAACAAGCTGGTAAATAAACCGAAAGGACCAGTTGAACGTTATGACCCGTTAACTGTGTCGGAAGTGACAACGATGGCTGAGACGCCGCCTCAGATATCGTCGTTGGAAAGGGCTCGCCGAAAAAGAACGTGGAAACACAAGAAGAGATCGAGTGAGCACCGCAAGAAAGGGCGCAAGCGCCGCTCAAAGTACACAGGATAAGTGCTGAGGTCGAATCAGAATGTGTTTGGCAGTGATGAGTGCCATATGTTGTGTTAATGTTGTATTATCCTGTGTCACAGGTGTCGAAGTGTCTGTGCTGTGATGTGATGTATAGTGTTGTATAATTGTTGTAAAGACAGAACTTTGTACGTATGTATTGTTTGAAATGTGTGATGAAGCGTTGTACTCATGTACCTGCGGTTATATTTCATGTGTGTGAGATTGAATTGTAATGTCCCATTGTATTGAGTGATATATTCTGAATGTGACGTGTCATGAGCGACGGACTATGTTACAGTCTTTGAGAGTGCGTGGTGACTGTTCGCGCTCGTTTGTGTGGTTTTGAATAGTATGCGATAATATTCTTAAAGTGGGGGGCGGTGTCACAGAACGAGCGCTCAAAAAGGGCGCGCCGCCAAATTCTCGTGACGAAACGCCGGGGTGACACCACGAGGCCAACGATAAAAGAACAAAAAAGTGAAAACAAACATCCAAGGCTCCCCGGGCGCGCGAGTCTCTCCCCTCGGAAGCGTGACTTCGCCGACGAACCTCCTCACCCCACATCGGCGGCCGAGCAAGCACTCGAAGTTTCTAGATGGAAAGGGGCGTGTTATGCCGGGTTGAGTCATCTGTCGGGGACGGCCCTCGTACAGTCTCGCGCCTTCCCCCAGCCTCCGTTGCGCATTGTGCCGACGAAATGATGAGAACTTTCTGGAATGTCGCGCGGAAGGTATTTAACCGAGCAGCGGAGATGAGAGATCAGGAGAAGACGGAAGTTAGCGCCAAAGCGCGTCGGGATTCCGCCGTGTAGTCGGCGAAGGTTTTGTCCGTAGAGACAAAGCAGGAGAAGAAGATGATTTCCACCTGAGGGGTGACGACTCGAGCTACAGGCAAGAGTGTGTGTTTACCGCTATCGAGCGAAGACGCGTGGCAACAGCTGCGTGTGTGAAGCCGACGTGTTTCTGGCAAAGAAGTTTGAAGCTTGGAGAGTGGCCATTTGAAGACGCGAGGTTTCCTGGAAGAGAAACTTCGGCGAGGTTTCCTGAAAGAGAAACTTCAGGGGCAGCGGAACGGCAACAACGCTGGACTTTGAGTGAGTGATTCTCGGAAGAGTATCATCCTGACTTTCGTTCCAAGAACTTTGGACTGAATAGGTTTTCTATCTCTTTAGTCTTTAAGTGTCTTGGTTGTTCAATGCATGCGACTGCATTGTAGTGCGTATTGTTGCCTGTGTTCGTTGTTTCGAGTGTGGCTGATTGTACTGTGTAGTACGTTGTTTGATCGGTGACATATTGTACTCAACTATTGTGGAGTGTGTATACTTGTGTATTGTTTTTGGTCTGCCATTATTAAGAATATAATTTTGTTTGTTTATCAACTCTCGACTCTGACCAGTTCTTTGGGCCACAGCCGGCGTCCGCTGGCGCGCCAAAAAGGGCCACTTCTAAATTGTCCACGCTTTCGCGGTGCGGTTCAGGGGGCCGATACTTCGGCCCTTGGAATCAGCCCGGCGATCGCCTCCCAAATTAACGGGACTTGTGTGACAACCAGACATCACTGCGTCTCCCTCGCTTCGTGACAGAGGGACGCCGGATGCACTGAAACGCACATGCGTCAAAGCAACGCAGCGCAGCGTAGGCCTAGAGTATATGGCAGGACTGGTGCCTGGCGTGGCAACACCGGCGTGACGCGACGAAATGAACGCCGGTGAGCACGTGCACCTCGTCACGTCACAACGTATTGGCGTCTTGACTGTGGCATGTAGTCATGCTCTCACATGACACAGATCTCATGATTATCATGTTTGCACCAGTCGCATAACTTCGTCAAATTTGGCATATGTGAAGCTAGCGAAACGGCCGCGAGTGTATCATCAGTGTGGCATGTAGTCATGTTGTTTTATGACACGCATGTCATGATATCATATTTGAATGTGTCATTTACCTAGGTCACCGTTCGTGTCACGTAATACTGAGTTTGGTACATATGAAGCTAGCGAAATGGCCGCGAGCGCATCATGAGCGTAGCATTGTTACATGACTTGCATCTCATGTTTAACATGTTTACACCAGTATTATACCTGCGTCATCCAGTCACGTCCTGTAATACCAAATTTGATATAAGTGAAGCTAGCGAAAGGGCTGCCAGCGCATCACGAGTGTGGCATGTAGCATATTTTTACATGACACGCATCTCATGATTATTGGGTTTGCACCAGTCTCATATCTTCGTCGTTCGTTCACGTCCCGTAATACAAAGTTTGGTATATGCGAAGTTAGCGAAACGGCCGCGAGCTCATCATGAGTGTGGCATGTAATCATGTTGTTACATGACGCGCAAGTCATGTTTTTGATGTTAGGGTCTGTGTCTTGTGTTCAACATGCAATCATGTCATACCATAACAGTTTTGCAACATTCCATGTGAACGAAATCACCGCAAGAGCTGCAGGACCAGGAAGTGCAAATCATGACATTCATTGATTGATTTGTGGGGTTTAACGTCCCAAAACCACCATATGATTATCTGAGACGCACAATCATGACATTCATGACACCCAGGTCACGATTTTCATGTTATGACTAGTCAAATGTATTTTTCATGCAGTCATGTTGCGTCATACTAATGTTTGGTATCGATACCTATATTGAAACGGCCAGGGGAGCTAAAGGTCATAGGAGGCTAGATAGATAGATAGATAGATAGATAGATACACAGAAAGTCAGTGAAGTTGGCTCAGAAATGCTTCGCATTTAAAACAAAAAACCACACGATGCGAGCAGCTCAAACCAGCAGCGAGCCACCCTACCTAAATAAAAAAAGGTCCGTTTAGTGGTGATGATAGTACTAGCAGCACCATCTCACCTCGCGATATAGCAGTTCAGTACACCGCCGCTACTTCTTTACGTGTCATTTTGATAAAACAGTTCATAGGTGCAGTTTCCGTTCTCTAAATTAGTGTAGGTGTTCTCTGGCTCGGCTCCTTTCAAGGCGCTGGCAGAAGTAGGTGAAGGCGAATTTCTGGCAGCAACGGTACCTGCCCTCGGAGCAAAAAATGCATTCGATTTCCTCACGGTACTTTTCGGGGAGGTGGGGGCATTATTTTACAGCGAAAGGTGTTGTGAGATCACAATTTCGATCTCGCGCAACGCCGTGGTTGTCCACCTCCACCCCCGCCACCGCCGGTGTCCGTACCCACTGTCACACGAAAGAAGAACCAAGTACAAAAGACACAGTGGGGCTCTAACCTAGGTCCGCTGGGCTCCAGCCCAGAATTCTACCACTGAGCCGTGCCGGTGCTTGGGACTTGTTGGCAAACTTGACTTAGGCAGGCTTGATTTGGGGAAAGCAACCGCGTTACTTAGACTTATAAAGTGTTCTAAAAGTGTGAAAAACAACCAGTCGTCGCACATTGCAAATAGCATAAGGAGTGGTTCGTCCAATGCTCCGAATCGTTATAAAAGCTTGTTCTTGCTCTACTAATAACTGTGGCACATACCCATTTCATACATAATTCATCATCGTCGTGAGCCATTGCATGAACAATCGGCACAAAATTGTTTGCAAGTGTTTAGCAGATACCACGCTTCTCTGAAAAATTGTGAAATATCGCTTAAGAAATGCCAGCCCATTAGTCGAAATTTTCAAAATTTATGCCGCAGTGGGTATTAAGCAAGTCGGCTCGCAGCAGTTACCCAATGAAAATTTCGAAGATGTTCTGAAAGGCCGCTGTTCTAGCAGTTCTTATTCTAGTGCTTTTAGGGCTGCATAGACCAGAAAATTAGAAGGGTAGACCGCGCCCTGCGAGGCCGCACCTACCCCACGCAGGATCCTGTGAATAAAGTATTTTCTCTCTTTCTCTCTCTCTTTCTTGCTTTTGCTGTGACTGCGCTGCGCTTTCCGCGCAGGCCTGGCGTTTTAGGGGCGAAGCTCTTTACAGCGACACACGTTCGTCCCTCGTAGCCGTTGTAGTAGTGTGTAACAAGTATAACAATTTGACCTCCAAGGTGGTGCCGGCGAGAGATTTCTTCTGTGCGTTGTTGAACAATAAAAGGTAGTGCTCAATGTACATGCCAATGGCCACTAAGGCAGAATGAGAGTCATGAAAATTTGGCTTTTAGTTAACGTGCACGCTGCGAATTTTTTATTGTTCAACACCGCACAGAAGACAAGAAAGGGTTGCTACGTTATACTCACTGGGCGTAACCTCCAAGGTTTTAGAAAGGTTTAGCGAACGTTGGGCCACAGTGCCATGAATACAGTAAGTAGTATATACCATGAACTCGAAGTGGTTAAAGGTGGGAAGTAGACACGAAGCGCAAGCCGTAAGAAAGTGTGCGTGTGCCTCCTCTCGTTCAGTCCTTGGAATGTCCGCTGGATGGCGGTGCTTCTATATGAGGAATATATTGTTACCACATATGTAATTTAGGTATGTGCACCTGTGTAGCGGGGAACAGGGTGGTGGCAGAGAAGAGGACGTTAGGTTGACGGCAGAAGCTCGCTGGTGCGCGTTGACTGCTGTATACCGTCCAGTCCACCGTTAAGTCGGCTCTGAATAAACACCTCTCGTAGACGTAACAGAGTGGTGGAGGTGCTGGGTACGGCACGTCGACGTTCAACGGAGCCACAGCTGTTCGGAGTTCGCCAGAGCCGTCGCCTTGCCGGTCTGCCACCGATAACAACCGTCAAGAATCAACTGGTCAGGAATCAACTGCTTCGACTTCGTGCAAGTCTACGCTGGCTGCACCTAGGCATCACTACATGGAACCCCGCCCGTTCGCGGGAGTGGCAGGAGATGTGGACGCGTGGCTAACGCACTACAAAAGAGTGAGCCGGTACAACCACGGGAACTCTATCGATCAGCTGGATAACGTAGCACTGTTTCTCACGGACACTGCTCTGATGTGGTGTGAAAACCACGAAGAGTCCTTCACAACGTGGGCTCTTTCTTCTCAAGAACTGAAGAAGTGTTTTGGTGACTCCGGCTCAAAAAAGAAAAGATCGGAGCGGACTCTGGCTGGAAGAGCTCAGACTCCTGGAGAAACATGCACTGCTTATATAGAGGACGTTCTTAAGCTTTATAAGATTATAAACCCGCAGATGCCTGAAGAAGACAGGATCGGACACCTCTTGAAAGGCATAGCGGAATACGTTTACAATTTTCTGATAGGCATGGATGACCTCACCTCTGTCTCCGACGTCCAGCATCACTGCCGCACGTTTGAGATACTGAAGACTCGTCGCATTGCCCCGAAATTCGGTAGGCTTGCAAATGTGACAACGGTCGCTAGCGTCGACGTGAGCCCGCCTACCGTCTTTGCCGCTACTATTCAGGCAATAGTGCGTGAAAAGCTCCAGCGACAATGTGGTGGGGTTAACGAAATCATTCCTCATTCACCTACCAATCCACCCTACTACACGGCTGCGCCATTAGCTCATTTGCCACCTTCGGTATGTGTGAAAGACATCAGTGAAACTGGAACTCCGTGGCCACATCGTGACTTATTCGCGGCGACCACTGATATGGCCAACGCCTTCGTCACGGCCCCGCCACACAGAAGTGGGCAGCCCCCACTCAGCAAGCTCGTCACCGAACCTTCACAGCTGAGTGGTCTCAGCATTGGTTCGGTGGGCGTCCTCTACCAGTCTGCTACAACTGTGGCTTCGAAGGCCACATTGCCAGGTATTGCAACTACCGGCAGCCGCCAAGGTATGACCGATCACCGAGGTATAACCGTTATGGCGTTACCCGAGCACCGACATTCCCGGGAAGCACGTCTTACGAAATCTCAGGACCACTACGAAATCAATCTCTGGCCTCTTACCGCAGTGTTACACCACCGCCTGCCCCTCGCGCCAACCGATCACCGTCTCCTCGGCGCCGCCTATCCACGCCTCCTACGGAAAACTAGTTGGCGCGGCCGTTGAAGGTAAGGTCGCCGGACAGTCTTCGATTTTAACAGATATACCTCCGTTCGCTTCCATGTTTAGAAATAAAGTTCGAGTGCTTATCGATGGTGTACCAACAATAGCGTTGGTGAACACGTGCAACACTGTGAGTGATGAGTTTAGTTTTCACCCACCTCCTTGGACGAAAAGTTATGTTTCGTTGGGACCGTCCTCATACGTTTCGTGGAGTGAGCGGAGAGGTGTTACAGGGTCGGACACGACGTGCTTTGGCGAGAAATTAATATGCTTCTAAATAGAAGTTGCTCTAGAGACAACGCACTCGAGTTAAACATAGATAACAAGATAGTAAAAGGTGAAGAACTTGCTAATAAATTTAACGTTTACTTCACAACGCTGGTGTCCTTTGATTTATCAAACCCTTCTCGTGCCTGTAATAGTGATTACAGGGACTTTGTAGGTGTGCCAAACATGAGCACTGCATATTTATTAAACACAACACCTGAAGAAGTATTTTTTGTATTTATGTCACTAAAACACTACTGCTCGGGACATAGATGACCTACAAATTAAGCCTATTAAATCAGCACTTGATCTTTTGTTACCTGTTCTTACCCATCTGTTTATCTACGGGAGTTTTTCCAGAAAGAATGAAGCATGCGAGAGTTAGTGTCTCATACAAATCTGGTGACCGAAATATCTTTTCTAATTATCATCCGATCTCCATACTTCCTGTTATATCTAAAAGGCTAGAGAAAATCATATATCAACGTGTCATGTCTTTTTGTGAAAAGTACTCTATATTATCACCGCATCAATTTGGCTTCCGACGGGGCATGTCCACGGAACTGGCTCTCCTCACACAAAAAGAGCTCATACTTAACTCATTTGAAAAGAAACTGTTAACACTGGATGTTTTTATTGACTATACCAAAGCACTCGATAGAATCAACCACGAAGTACTCTATGCAAAAGTGTGTCATCATGGTTTTCGAGGAACCCCACTTGACTTTCTGAAACCTTATCTATCACAAAGAAAGCAATCTGTGGTTATAAATGACAGCCAATCCTCCCTACTGACCATAACGTCCGGTGTACCTCAGGGCAGCATATTAGGGCCCCGACTGTTTAATATTTATATAAACGACATAACAAGTGTCAGCAAATATATGGACTTTAAAATTTATGCAGATGACACTAGTATGTTTTTTCATGCTAATGATTCAGGTAAGCTTGCAGACTCGGCCAACAACATTCTTAACGACATCTTCATACGGAGTACTGCAAGTCATTTAATGATCAACACAAAACAATCCAAAGCTGTGGTAGTCGCACTGGTTCACAAGGCTGTCTGTCGTGGTTTGGATATATACCTAGGGCCCGAAAAAGTTGAGGTTGTCAAAGAAGTTTCATCATTAGAAGTAATTTTTCATGAAAATCCTAATTGGGACGAACACGTTAATAAAGTAACTAGAAATATAGCTAGGACGTGTGGTGCTCTCTCTAAACTTTGACAGATACTTCCAGCAAACAATAAACTTTTAATCTATACAACGTTGTTTTCATCTCACTTAAACTATTGTAGTCTAGTGTGGGCAGATACATCTAAAGCAAATTAGAACAAAATATTTTTACTGCAGAAAAAAGCGATTCTTCATATTGCAAACGTACCATACGACGCAAATACATGTCATTTATTCAGAGAGTATAACATTTTACCGATCTATTACATACACAGCTTCAACCTTATTATGAAATACAAACAAAGCTTGCTATCAAACAACGCTTGTTTTCTTAAACTGTGTAACCACAGAAAAATACACAATCCCATTATGACATTCGGAAAAGGCCATTTTGCTTCGTTCCTTATTCGCGAACTAATCATGGTTTGAGAAGACTTGAACACAGTATTCCTGCTTGTTTTAACATGTTTGAAAATAAAAGCTCGACATCTTTATATACATAAAAAACAACTTAAGAACCTTTTCATTCAGAATGGCGGCGTGTAGTTTAGCTTCTTCTAATTGTCCGGCTACTATACTATATGTAAAAGAAACACCCTATAATAGTGCTCGTGTGTAACATGGCATCCTATGATGTTCGCTTTCTTAGACATTTTTCTCGTTGCTTTTTTTACGAGTAAAACATGCAACATTTCCCTCGTCAGTGTTTCCCTTGTGCATCAAAACTTGTGCTTTTCGCACACCCAGTGTTGTAACGTCGTATAATCATTTTGTAATACTTTGGTAGCCGTTTAGAAACGTTTGCATTGTTTCATGATTGACCGTACGCTGTTTTCTTTTTTTATTTGTTGTTTTTCTCTCTTTGTGGTTTGCTTATTTTATGTAAACCTGAAACTGAAGTATATTTGATGTATTTTCTTTTTATTTCCTAATTTCTTGAAGTTTTGAAAATTGACGTCAAATTGTTTTTTCATGTTTGTTTGTGCTCTGCGGATTTTGTAATGCCAAGTGAAAATAGGTAGGAGCCTTGTCAAGCTGCTAATATAGCAGCTTTTTGCTCTTATCCTTACGTTTTCGTTTTCACTACTCTGTGCAGAAAATGTTCAATAAAACTAAAACTGAAACTGAAAATGAAACAACCTGTTGCTGTCTGCACTGTGACTGTTAGTTTGGCGTGCTAGAACTTTGTTGCAGACTTTGCTGTTCTCCCTCATACTTCGCATGACGTTATTCTGGGATTCGATTTCTTGAAGCTATGTGGTGCCACTATCGATTGTCGCACAGGACAAATTACACTAGATTCCGATATCCTAGTTGAGTTTATAGAAAACTCGCCCTGTCAGGAAAGTGCTCTTTGCGTGTCTGGGGACACAACTGTGCCGCCATTGTCTGCGAATTGGGGCCCTGTTGTCTGTACACCTGCAAGCGAGAAAACAATTGACGACTCTGTGGAGCCCATGCATCTCAGTTGCATAAAGAAGACAGTTTTAATAGCCTACTGCACGCTATCGGTAGTGCAAGGGCATACTGGTTTATGGGTGATTAACTGCTCTGACGAACCAACAGTGCTGTCGGAGGGACTAAAACTTGCAGATATTTATGAACACTAAGTATTCTCGCTTGCAATCCTCGCAGAAAGCAGCGATTGCCCAGATAAGACCCGTTCCGAAAATCTGCACGCCAGGAACACCACTATTATGACTATGATTGACAAGTCACTCAGCACCAAGGAACGTAATGAACTGTCAAGTATTCTGCGCAAACATGCCGGTATTTTTGATTTTGCTCAGCACGATCCACCGTCATTCCCTGCTTCTCGTGTAAAGCACCGAATCGACATGGCATCTCACAGACCTCTTTGACAAAAACCATATCGTGTATCGCCTTCGAAACGCGCAGTGATCAATGAACAGGTTTGCGAAATGCTCAAAAAAATGTAATTCAAGAATTATGTATTCCGTGCGTCGCTCCTGTAATTCTAGTGAAGAAGAAGGATGGGACATGGCAATTTTGTGTTGACTACCGCCGTCTCAACGCCATCACTAAAAAAGACGTATACCCACTCCCGCGGATTGATGATGCTATCGACTGTCTATCATCGGCCTCTTACTTTTCGGCTGTGGATTTGAGGTCAAGCTAATGGCAGATTACAATGCACGAGGAAGACAAGAAAAAAACGGCATTTGTTACAACAGATGGGCGATTTGAATTCAATTTGACGCTGTTTGGACTCTGCAGCGCACCTGCAACTTTTGAGCGCTTTATGGACAACATTCTGCGTCGATTAAAGTGGAAAGTGCGTATGTGTTACTTGGACAACCTTTTGTGAGCACAAAACACGCCTTGGCCCCGTGCTGGACTGCCTAAGCAAAGCTCACTTGGTGCTGAACTCAAAGAAATGTGGTTTTGGAGAGCGCCAAACACTCGTCCTTGGACACTTAGTAGACAAAGAACGCATACGACCGGATCCAACCAAAACGGCCACAGTGGAAGCATTTAAGCAACCTCACTCAGTGAAAGAACTCCGCAGCTTTTTGGGGCTTTGTTCATACTTTCGCCGATTCATTCCTGGCTTTGCCAATATCGCATACCCGCTCACGTGTCTGCTTCAGAAAGTTGCGCAGTTTGACTTGACCCCTGAATGTGAGCCTGCTTTTTCGGAGTTGAAGTTTCTTTTGACGTCTCATCTGATTCTTCGGCACTTCTATCTTCTGGCTCCCGATGAGATTTACACAGACGCCAGCAGTATTGGTGTAGGTGCTGTCCTGGTTCAACGCTGTGATAACCAAGAACACGTCGTAGCGTACGTAAGTCGCTCACTCAGCAAGTCTGAGCGTAACTACACAGTCACAGAGCAAGAATGCCTTGCAGTGTTCTTCGCCGTGCACCGCTTCCGGTCCTACCTGTACGGACGCCCCTTTACCGTCGTGGCAGACCACCATTCTCTCTGCTGGTTGGTCAATCTGTGAGACCCATCTGGTCGGCTGGCGCGCTGGACACTTCTTTTACAAGAATACGACTTCACGGTTTCCTATAAAAGCGGCCGACGTCATGCTGACGCAGATTGTCTTTCGCGACTACCGCTTCCAAACACGGAATGTGACGCGGAAAACTTCAGCGCCTATATCGCATCACTGGACCAACCATTTCCCGATGCCGAGACCTTTAGGGGATGAGCAACAAAAGGGACAGCACCATACAGCAACTTCTTGCTACCAAACCAAACTCATCGCCTATATGCTTCTGCATCCGAGACGGGCTAGTTTACAAAAAGAACTACACCAGCACCAGCTCGCGATATCTTCTGGTGGTTCCGAAGAGTTTTCGCGTTTATGTCTTACAGGCTATGCATGATGACCCAACATACGCTTATCTAGGCAGAGCGAAAACTCTTTGCCGTCTCCAAGAAAGATTCTACCGGCCCAAAACGCTCCAGATGATGGAACAATACGTGTCTAGCTGTAACGAGTGTCAACGTCATAAGCGCCCAACAAATGCTCCTCCAGGGCGATTACATCCGGTGTCGCCCCCTAGAACTCCATTCAAGCAAGTCGGGATTGACCTCCTTGGGCCCTTTCCCTGGTCTTCTGATGGAACTCGCGGAATAGTCGTCTGCACCGACCATTTAACACGATACTGCGAGACAGCTGCCATACCATCGGCAACTGCAGCCGATGTGTCTCTCTTCATGCTACGTTTTGTAATTCTTCGACATGGACCTCCCAAAATTGCAATCGGTGACCGTGGCCGACAATTCACAGCAGACGTAGTGGAAGAGATGCTTCGTGTCTGTGCCTCAAGGTTTTGGCACTATACACCATATCAACCCAAACAAATGGTCTACCTGAACGAACGGACAGAACTTCCTCGAACATGCTGTCTATGTATGTCGCATCAGATCACAAGGACTGGGACAGTATTCTACCTTTTATCACATATGCATTCAACAACGCACAGCATGAAACTACCGGCTACAGTCCTTTCTTTCTTCTATATGCTCGACCACCTTGTCATACTCTGAATACCATCTTCCAGTGTTTGGACCACTATGATCCCTGCATATCCGAGATCATCTGTCGGACAGAAGAAGCTAGATGCCTTGCTTATTTCGCCACTCTTGCTTCGCAAGACCACTCGAAGGCACATTTTACCACCGACGCCAACACGTGACGTATAATCGCGGCGACCTAGTGTTGCTGTGGACACCAACATGAAAACGCGGTTTGAGCGAGAAAATGCTAGCGCACTATGCGGGGTATAATCTTGTTCTAGACCGTATCAGTAATTTAGATTACCGCATAGCGCGTTTCCATTCGAACGGCCGACGCTTTGCAAAAACTGAACTTGCTCATGTTGCACGTTTGAAGCGCTTTGTTCCTCGAGAGACTGTTTGACTCACCCAGTGGGCTTAGTCTGTGCGGAGGTAAATGTTACCACATATGTAATTTTCGCATGTGCACCTGTGTAGCGTGGAACAGTGTGTGGGAGACGAAGAGGACGTTCGGTTGAATGCAAGAGCTCGCTGGTAGGCGTTGACTGCTGTATACCGTCCAGTCGACCGTTTAGTCGGCTCTGGATAAACCCCTCTCGTAGACGTAACAATACGATGAAAAGATGCGAGATGGTGGTACTTGCTTTGTTGAATAGGTGGACGAACGGACACACAGACAGATGCATGGACGGACGCACGGATGGCTGCACGGACGGATGGACGCATGGACGGACGCAGGAGTGGATGCATGGACAAAAGCAGGGACGAACGCACAGGATAACGTGTGGACGCACGAACAGACGCACGCACAGGCGGGTGGATGGACGCACGGGCAGCCACACAGACGCACGCATGGATGGACAAAAGCAAGAACGTACGGACGGACGGATGCTTCGCCCCACTATCCATCATTCACTCCCTGGATATGCTGCCATTTTTTTCTTCGTACGCGGCCGAAGTTTCAGATGCTGTTGTGTTAGGAAGGCCTTTAGCGCAAGATTATTTTGACTTGATTAACTTTCTGCATTGTGCACTCGTGCATTCAGAGCGTGAACTACTCTTGCTGTTTGCTCATTATCCGACTGAATATTGTGAATATTGGTTTGCATTGGTGGTAGTTTTTCATAATGACTCTCTGGATGCGCCAACGTCTTGCTTAGGTGATTAAGTGGCATACTTGTAGCCGTGCAGTGGCTTTAGCGGTACCTGCATGTCGGCAATTACTGTAGCTTGGCCAGAGGATAGCTATATTAAGTTCGGACAAGCACTGTAGTGTGATATCACGACCAGGGTTTGTACCCTGGCTGCAACAACATAGATCTAATCACACTATGACACTCACAGGCAATATCAAGGAAACAGCGCGGGCTCGGAAGCTGCGCGAAATGTAATTGCTAGTTCTCATAGCATAAAAAAGTTTGTTTACAAACCCGCTGAATGACATGAATTGGGTTACTGGTGTGTGTCGTGGCACAACCACGGAGCCCACAAGGCACGAACGATGGTCGTGGCTCTTCTATAGCTGGCTCTGCGTTGATTGTCGGTGACTCCACGGCTCCAGGTATTTGGTCCAGCATGAAGGTTTGAGGTGGTTGTGCAGTCGGACAGAAGGAATGAGTGCGGACACACATGCGCCAACTTGTCGCGTCGGTTTCAGTGCACAGGTCTGGCGGTTCCTTCAAAGCGATTGGTGACGTCACTACCACAGGCTTGATTGATTGATTGATTGATTTGTGGGGTTTAACGTCCCAAAACCACGATATGAATATGAGAGACGCCATAGTGGAGGGCTCCGGAAATTTCGACCACCTGGGGTTCTTTAACGTGCACCCAAATCTGACCACACGGGCCCACAACAAGTTCCGCCTCCATCGGAAATGCAGCCGCCATAGCTGGGATTCGATCCCGCAGCCTGCGGGTCAGCAGCCGAGTACCTTAGCCACTTGACCGCCACGGCGAGAATCACTACCACAGGCTGTAGGACACGTGTGACAGCAGGAAAGAAAACCTGCATGATGAGTAGAAGTTAGATACTGGTGGGTGTTGTGGCACTGACCGATCCCACCTGCGGAAGCAATGTCAATCAGCATTATACGAGAGCTTTGCTTGGGGCTATGACAACACTTCAGATACAGCAAGCTTTCTCTTTATAGCATCATTCCTACACCATGCGTATTATTGCAGTGAATTTGTTAGCATTTTTGCCATGAAAACGTGTATAGACTAAAGCTTCAATGGGACCGAGTACCTGAGGGAACACAAAATATACGTGACGACTAAGGTAACAGGAATGCAGCAGTGATGAAAAATAGGGCACTGTGGAATTACAATGGGTTGATGTGGTGAGAGGAATATGAAAAAGGGTCATGGTTCCTGGGCTGACGTTCGGCAATGTGATCTTGTGCATGAGATCAGAAGTTCAAGGAAGATTAGAAATTAAGCAACGTGGAATAGGTAGGCTTGCTTTAGGAGCTCACGTGAATACACCAAATCAGGAAGTACAAGGTGATATGGGATGGGCATCATTTGAGGGCAGGGAAGCTAGCAGCAAGATAAAATTTGAGAAGCGATTGAGAGAAATAGGGGAGGAGCGTTGGGCTAGGAAGGTTTTCAGCTACTTGCACATGAAGAATGTCGATACAAAATGGAAGAAGCGAACCTGGAAATTGACTGGTAAATACTTATAAAACAGCAGGTGGCCAAGCAAAAAAGAACTATCGGTTAAGAAGAAAGTGAAGGAAACTGAGACTGACATGTGGAGAATGGGCATGATTAAGAAGTCCGCACTAGAGACCTATCGAACCTTTAAGCAGGAAATTGCCAAGGAAAGAATTTATGATAATACTCGGGGTAGTTCTCTACTGTTTGAGGCCAGGACGGGAGTACTGCGGACCAAGACATATCGGGCCAAATACGAAGGGGTAGACACAGTATGCAGTGCGTGTGGAGAGGAGGAAGAAACTGCCGAACACTTGATAATGTTCTGTAGAAGGCTTCGCCCTGTAGTTCAGGATGATGGCGCTGAGTTTTTCAAAGCAGTGGGGTTTAGGGACCGGGAGGGCAAAATAGACTTTAAGCGGGTAGACTTAACTAGAACAAGGTTATCTGATTGGTGGCTAAAGTCGAGGCACGAGGGAAAATTAAACCCTTCACTGCAATGTACGAATCATCAAACTCACTTTTTAAAGAAAAAAAAATAAATCTAGTTTTGGTTCATTAAGTATTACGGCTTGGTGGCGCTAGCCACCGCCCGATCTAAAGGGTACAGCCATATCCATCCATCCATCCATCCATCCATCCATCCATCCATTCATCCGGCAGGTGAGGAAGAGAGTACGTCAGCGCGCACTTCGAGAGGAGCGTGACGTCAACGCGCAGCTGCGGCATAACATACTTGGCACCTCTCTAATGCCTGAAGCGAAGGCAGTGCGTTGCGGCACGTTCGTACGGATGCACGTACGCATGACGTTACACACGTAAGACAAAGAGGTCATTCGCATTCAATAGAGAAGACGGTTCTAAGTCTGGAGTTAGAAGGCCCAAAGAACAAATACCATGATTCGGAGAAGTTACGCGCTGCACCTGAGATGTCACCATATTGAAATAATAGGCGCAGGCTATGTGAAAAAATACCTTTATCTAAAAAGTACCGGATTATGTCGTGAGCAAAAGCTGTTACCTTCACTTCACTGCAGCCAGGAAGCAAAAACAGTGGACGCTCAAATCCGCGATTGGAGGGCTTGTGTTGGCTGGTGTTGAGCAAGGCTTCAGCTCAAAAGCAAATACGACTGTTTAAATGAAGTTTCTCTAAAACGAAAGGTTTATATGTGGATCTCATTCACACGTATTCCAAAATGAAAGTCTACTTACTTTGACGGCACGAACAAGTGGTGCAAAAAAAAAAAACCCGACGACATAAAAGTGGCGCAGGGAACGCTCGCTTGGTAGTCTTCCTGCCAAGTTTAGCGGTCGTCAGTTATTTCTTACGCTTCGTAAAATTATACAAGAACGTACAAGGTTCTACTGTTAAATAAAACACATTTGTGTGCAATGACATTAATAAATAGCTTATTATGTGCTTATTTAGTGGAAACTCAATTATTTTAACGTGAAACCAGAGGCATCTTCAAGCGCATACAAATCCGAGTCAAGTTAGAAGCTCCCGTATGCCGTCATTCTCTTGCATCCAGCAGCTGACCAGCGCCAAATTTCCCTATTGGGATAATTGTGAGAAACTCTATGTGATAACTACTTCAAGCACTCTTGCTTGATACGCACTAGGGCATTCGTAATAAATTTTTTGGTAGTATGCTGGCACTCGCTATGCTATTTTTCGATGCTATTTTTCGACATTCTTTTAAGAGTCGCGGTTTTGGGGCGTCAAACCTCACATATATTTATGACATTCTTTTGAGAAGCGTGGCATCTGTTAAACACTTGCAAGGAATCTTGTGCCAGTTGCTCATGCAGTGGCTGACGAAGATGAATTATGGCTGAAATGGTTATGCACCACAGTTATTAGACAAACAAGAACTAGCTTTTGTGATGGTTTGGAGCATTGGACGATTTTCTCGTTACGCTATTCGCGTTGCGCGATGACAGGTTCTTCTTTCACTGTTTTAAAACCCTTTATAAATTGTAATAACGTGATTTCTTTACCGATATCAAGTCTGCCTAAGGCAGGTTTGACAACAAGTCAGAAGCACCGGCGTAGTTCAGTGGTAGAATTCTGGGCTGGCACCCAGCGGACCCGGGTTTGAGCTCCACTGTGTCATTGGTTCTAGGTTTTCTTTCCTAATTGCACGTGATGTGATTACAGACCCCGGCGGCGGCAGTGGGCGACTGCGCGTGACCCGAGTTGTGGTCTGATAAAAACTTTCGCTGAATAAAAACCTATTTTTTATCACATTACGTCATCGCGGATTACTCTGTCATACGCTCTCTTACCGCCACCTCATGAACATCTGCACGCGACCAATCACATAAGGTAACATAGCGAAATCGGCTAACATAAGCAGTGCACAATATTATGTACAACTCCGAAAAAACGTAACACACGGAAGCATACAAATGAACACACAAGTTGAACACCTATTATTTCGAATTTTCACACGGTACCCTTTTGTGGCAGATAGTGTAATATTTATCGTGTTCACGCGAGCGAAATGTTAGGTTTGGTAGAAGTAGAAACGTTAGGTTTGGTACAAGTAGGAGTCTTCCAAACATTAAAGCAACTCGGTTGCTTAAGATTTTGACGTGCATGTCGCGTTCAGTTTCATTGGTGATGGTTTTAGGGGCGAAGCTCCTTATGGCGTGGCTTGTGCGTCCCTCGTAGTTCGTAACCACCAGTGGCACATACCCGAAATAGCGGTCTTTACAATTTTGACCTCCAAGGTGGTTCCAGTAAAAGATTTCTTCTGTGCGTTGTTGAACAATAAAAGATAGTGCTCAATGCACATGTTAATGGCAGCTAAGGGGGAATGAAAAACAAGAGCATTCGGCCTTTAGGTAACGCGCCCGCTGTGATCCCCATTAGCAGCTATTGGAATGTACATTGAGCACGATCTGACAAGAAAGGGTTGCTACGTTATACTCGCTGGTTGTAATCTCCTTTGTTTTAGAAAGGTTTAGCGAGCGTTGGGCCGCATAGCCTTGAATACAGTGAACTAGGATATACCATGAACTCGTGGTGGTTAAAGAGAAAGAGAGAGATAAAGATGCAAGGAAAGGCAGGGAGGTTAACTAGCCGCACATCCGGTTTGCTACCCTGCACTGGGGAAGGGATAATGGGGAGAAAAGAGGTTGCAGAAAGATGAGAAGGTACACACAATCACGAGCACACTCGGGGAGCACACACAGTTTAAAGGCTGTCGCTCAGGTTTGTTGACTTAAGGTAAAGTAGCAGTGCTTTAGTTGCTTTCTGCGCAACTGAGGTAGATGCCCAAGGTCCTAGTATCTTCTGCACACAAAATGGTCCGGGGTCAAGTCGATTCAAAACCATCCGTATCTGGCATCGCTGTGTGTCGTAGCAAGTGCAGCTGCACAGGACGTGTTCGATGGTCTCTTCATCTCCGCAGTAGTCGCATGTAGGAGTGTCTGCCATATTAATGCGAAAGGAGTACACCTTTGTGAATGCAACACCCAACCAAAGGCGGCATAACAGTGTCGTATCGGAGCGGGAAAGTTGTGATGGTAGCTTTAGCTTGAGCGAAGGATTCAGTTCATAAAATTGACACCTTTGGAAGCTGGTAGACGACCAGAACGTGCGTGTCAGATCTCGAGCCAGCAGGTAAAGTTGTCTTGCTGCATCATTCCTTGATAGAGAAATCGGGACTACACGGGTTTCTTCATGGGCTGAGCGGGCTGCATCATCGGCTAATTGATTTCCGGTAATACCGGTATGTCCAGGCAGCCATTGATATATAATATCATGCCCTCGTGCTAGAGCTTCATGATGGCAATGTCTTATTTCTTGTACTAGTTGGTCATGGCTCCTCCTACGCATGGCAGACTGCAAACACTTAAGCACTGCCTTCGAATCACAGAATATGACCCATTTTCCTGGACGTTCTTGAACGAGATATTGTAAAGCAGCCCTTATAGCAGCAAGCTCTGATGCCATAGATGTAGTCATATGCGACAACTTAAACTTGATTGTCATTTCTGCAGCCGGAATTACAGCGGCAACTGATGAGCTGCTGGATGAGACGGACCCATCAGTGTATATCTGCGTTCGGTCTAAGTACAACTCATGTAATAATAGCAGTGTTGCTTGCTTCAATGCTACTCTGGTGACTGCTTTTCTTTTTCATTCCCGGAATTTCTACACGTACTTGCGGCTGGTCGAGGCACCTCAAAGGGCATGCCTTTCTCGCAGCTGGCGTATATCCTGATGGAATGCTGTTTAGGTGCTTGGCTATGACGTCTGGAAACGTAGCACGTGGTCTTCCGGAAGGTAGAAGGGCCAAGTGGTGGTCGGGGACACGGCTAGCATGTCGAATGTGCGCTCTGAGGCAGTCCACAACTATATATGTCCTGACCGGATGGTCTTTGGCAAGCATGATTGTGGCATAAGTAGAAGCGCATCGGGGCAGTCCTAGGCAGATACGCAGTGCCTGACCCTGCAAACTCTCCAATGAATGAGTATTCGATTTGCAAGTGTTAGTCAGTACCGGCAAGCTGTAGCGCAATAGACCCAGAAATAGGGCTCTGTACAGCTGTAGCATGGAGGCCACAGAAGTGCCCCATGCTTTACCGCACAAGAATTTCATATTATGCACAATAGATAGCAGTCTCTTCTTCAATTACGCACAATGTGGGCTCCACGAAAGACTTCTGTCGATTATTATTCCCAGGAAACGATGCGTCCGTGCATATTTGACACTCTGCTCATTGATGTAAACAGGGTATGGCGTCTTTGGTTTGCGTGTAAACGCCATCAATGCGCACTTCACAGTTGATATATTTAGGCCTTGTTTCTGAAGGTAGGCTGTTGTGAGGGTTGCTGCCCGCTGTATTCGTGCACGCACCTGAGGGCGAGTAACTGCAGCACTCCAGAGGCAAATATCATCGGCGTATATGGATAGGCACACCGACTTTGGCAGAACCTTCACCAGACCAATGAGGGCCACATTGAACAATGTGGGGCTTAAAACACCTCCCTGAGGTACTCCGCAGTAGGTGTAATGTTGGGCAGTTGTACCCTCATATGTTTGTACAAAGAAACCCCTGCCAGTTATATAATCTTTTATCCATTGAAACATTCGTCCACCAATGCCCATTGCTGCGTGAGAAGTGAGGATGGTATCGTGAGCTACATTATCATATGCACCCTTCACGTCAAGAAAGAGTGCCACTTATATGTGCTTGCGACTTTTTTCTTGTTGAACAAATGTCGATAAATCAAGGACACAGTCAATGGAGGAGCGGCCCCGACGAAAGCCTGCCATACAAGAAGGGTATTTGGTGTATCGTTCCAAGTACCACTCGAGACAAAATAGAACCATTCTTTCCATCACTTTTCCGAGGCAGCTTGCGAGGGCAATAGGGCGATACGCTGTCAAGTCCAATGGTGATTTTCCCGATTTCAAAAGTGGTATTAATCGACTTATTTTCCTTCCCACCTTTAACCACCACGGCAGTGTTCCCCGTGGTGGTTAAAGGTGGGAAGTAAACCCGAAGCGCAAGCCGTAAGAAAGTGTGCATGTGCCACCTCCCGTTTAGTCCTTGAAATGTCCGCTGGATGGCGGTGCTTTTATGCGGAGAATATATGATGAAAAGATGCGAGATGGTGGTACTTGGAGTGCTGAATAGATGGACGAACGGACACACAGACAGATGCATGGATGGACGCGTGAACGGACGCAGGCGCGGATGCATGGACGAACGCAGGGACGGACGCACGAACAGACGCACGCATGAACGGCTGGATGGACGCATGGACGTTTACACAGACGTACGCAGGAACGGACGGAAGCAAGAACGAATGGATGGACGAATGCTCCGCCCCACTACCCATCATTCACTCCGTGGATATGCTGCCATTTTTTTGCCATACTGAAGATGCTGTGAGGTTCTCGGGTAATGTCCAATTGATGCAATGCCATGTAAAGTATACAAACGAAGGGAGCATTCCTAGTAGGTCAAAACGCACAAACGTTGATCGTTTACCATCTGCCTCGTGAATTGTTTCCGAGTTGCAAAGTTTGGTGGCCAATTACTAAACATGCAATTATCTGTAAATGTCAAAAAGTTGCGTTTGCGACGTTAAAGTTTTGTAGAGTCTTGAATGCAACTAGCCGATGCCATTTCTCAAAGTTTGGTTATATTGCGAGAATGGCGAGCGTGGAAGAAAAAGAATTCTTGTACCATATTAGTTCGCTTTATATGACGTTGATTTTTCTAAGTGAGACTTCCAACTCACGTAATTATTTGCATAATTTTTGACACGTATAAAGCGCACCGAGTGTTATGCGGGCTTGTTGAAAACTTGAGGCCCACACTACTTGTTCTACAGGCAGTGTATAATCAATAAGCCGTGTAACATCTGATAGTTCTATGAATTAGTGCCATTTTTGCTTGTTGGTGATACATGTGTCACTGATACACAACTCCACAATAAACTAATTGCCCTAATGTTGGTGCAGGCATGTCTCCTTTCTATACCGCAGCAAATTACCAGGGACTTATAAAGCATTGCTATATACAAGACGAAAAAGTTCAGAACACAGTTACGTTTTTTAAGGAGATGACTGCATCCAGCGCGGCCGGCTGTGGTGCGTAAAAAAAATTTAGTTCATTAGACGTCGCGAAAGAGAACGCTAATGTGACATCGGATGTGTTTGTACCCTACCAACACGCTACGACAAAATTACAGCTAAGTGGTTTAGTATGCCAACTTTGTTAGTTTACATTACTATTTGCCGCACTAGCGTATATTTTGCAACTTGGCTGTCTGCACACAGGATACGTACACAAGCTTACCTACATAGATTATGCGTAACTGCCTGGGACATCTAAGTGTGCGACCATCGTCGGGAGTGCACTTATGCTTCCTGCTCAAATAGGTAATGGTCTGATGTTACGTTATAGGATTATGCATTGGTGTAGCACGCAGCAGGCAGGCGTCGCGGTTGATGAGAATGAATGTTGGCTGCGCTTGCACTATCTAGGTTGTGTTGTGGTTCTACTGTTCGCTATTCGTTAGCATCTCGTGTAGGCATCATTGCTTACAACACGTTTCCGCGTCTTGATGCAGTGATCTTGAGTGATGAATGCCGTGTGGCTAGCGGTACGTCAGCCGCATTTTTTTCGTCATTGTCTCTGTTGTTGTCACATATAAGAAACTATCGTCTTAGTTTACCAACAAGATATTATAATGAGGCGCAATCCTTCTGAGGCATCAGTAACAGAAGCACTGCCTCGTAATTAGCTTTGCTGCCTACACGTCATTCCGAGCGAAATACTGAGACACGTCGACAATTTGATTGATCTCGTGTGACAGGTTATGACGCACCACGTGGTGAACGCAACTAAAGAGTTGGTTTCTTGCTTGAAAATTTGTATTGCATGTTTGCGTAAGTTTCTTGCATTTCTAAGAAAGCAAAATTTTGACCACACTTCTACATATTTTCTTATTCGAATGTCTCAGTATAAAATATTACCATCCCAACCCCAATAAATTACATAGAATTAAAACGGAACCAGCCTACAAGACAGTATATAATTGGTGGTATATTACGTGCTATATTTTTCACAATTTTTCTTCATGGACATACACTGGATTCTTTTTTGTGCTATGAAGAACTAACAGTATCAGTGAAAAAATTGCCAAAAGGAATGCCATGCGACACCATCGATATATCTAGAATTGTTTCACCGGTTTATTGAAAATAGCAGTCGCGAAAACATAATGAGGCAATCTAGAGCCCTGAAATGGGCACAGCATAATTCTATCCACTGATGGCTCCTTCGTGGTATAGAATGATAGTACACATGCCAGAATTACAAACAGAGACAGTCACCCTGCCAAATATTCAGTGTAACTACTTTTCAACCCTGACTGGAGTTGCCTGTCGTGCCAAATGTGTTCAAAATGTTATAACACATCACTGGCCAAAGACCTTTACGTCACGACCATTTCAAGGGCCGTCAATGTGCACTTCGTGTGTCGTTCACGTGTGCACTCCCAACTGCTTATGACAAGGTTTGTGTTAAAATTTTCGGTAAAGGCCCTTTTTAGATCCCCTTGGATAAAATTAGCTGATGAGAGTAGCAAGAATAATGGGTAAATGAACGTCTTAGCGGCATAAGTCAGTGAGGCTGTTTTCAATGATTTCAACCGTAGTCCATGTTTGTGCCAAACAGGGCAGGACACTATCGCTATAAAAGAACCCTACCGTAATATCTCCTTGATACTTCTGGGTATTTTTGTTTCTGCACTACTATACATGTAGAAAATGAATTTTTGTCACCATAGCAAAATATTTTAATCACTTATACTTCAATACTGTGCTGCACACAAGTATGTCACTACTTGTAATATCGTCAAAAAGAACGACAATTTTGTGCTAAGCCAAACAATGGCGCGCTGCCATTAGGCGACGATGGCTTCCCTCCGGCACACAGAATGGTCACATGTGGTAGAGTGCCTAACGCTGCTAACTGCTGAACCATTCAAGCAGTTTTAAGTGCCTCCATACCAACTAAACTTTAGCAAACCGGACTTGTGCCTGGTTAACCTCCCTGCCTTCTCTCTTGTTATTGTCCTCCTTCTATCAAACCCGGTGGATCACCCCTAGCTTTTTTTTTCAGGCACCATACAACTTTGAAACGACCCCGGGGCCACGAATCGCCCGTTGACACTAGGGTTTTTAACGCATTGGGCTCGTTGAGTTTCAGTGCAACAGAACTTTCAAAAAGAATTTTCGTATTGGTAGTGGCAAAGTCCCCCGAGGATACCCGCCCGTAGAAGCGTGGTGCTGTGCATGCCTAAATGATTTACAAACTCGTTGGTGGTTCGTATGATATGCGTTAATTACGAGGCTCAACATTCTTCCACATTATTCACCCTAATTTACTTTATTTATGAAGCGTATAAGGTGAGAACACAAGCCGCACAGGGTGTGGGAATACACACAAGAGAAAAAAATCACTTTCGCTTGAGCAGGTATCTGTCGCAGCACAACTGTGAAATTATTTAAAAAGCAACTATCTATGTGGTTTTTCAGTTAGGGTTATGTCTCTGCCAACTTGGTTAGTTTGTTGAATCCTCAGCATCTGGGTGACACCCACTCCGGGGGATAAGCCATGAGTTGGATGGTGCCAGGATTATTAAACTAATTTACCTATTAACAGAGATAATTGATGATAAACTGATTAGCCATTACAAGTAATAGGTTAAATTTCCAAGATGTTATAAAAAAACCTTTGGAGTATTCACATGAAAAAGTTATTCTAATCACCTCTTCGGATAACGCTTCGTTTTTCAGCTGTGAAATGATTAGCAAGATTTCTTCTTTGCCTGTTAGATTCAAATTAATAACGATTCAAACAATAATAAAAGCCTATGACTCGCAGATAAAAGGAGAAGAATATATATTTATCAGTGATCCAGCCCTCTTTTTAAATATAACATGGCCTCGATTTCATGCCCCTCAGGCAATCGTTACCCAGAAGCTGTTGGACCCATTGCAGAGAAGGCTTAATGATATAGTGCCTATGCGTGGTAGGTTCAGTAAATTAGCCATATATTAATACGATATATTTTCTAACAATGCGAAATCACTACCTAGTAATCTTCTGAATGGCATTTTTAAGGAGCACTTGAAATAAATTCATTCTACGGTTGTGATAGCAACTGGTGCTTCGCAGTGGGAAGAAAAGGCCGGGATGGGAACTTCTACACAAATAGACTGGTCGTTTTCTATTAGGCTTCGTTATTACATCCAAATATTTTTGGCCGAGTTCTTAGCTGTTATATTAGACCTACTTGCAATTCCTTTACCCATTACTTCTGTGGCTATAGTTACAGATTCGTTTTCGTTGTATTCGGTACACACTGCTTCAACAGATTCGGATATTCTAAGATTATTGCGATTACTCGTTTCTCATTATTTGCGAAACTTGCGATCAATTTGGGCGCCGGAACACAAATAAATTGTACTCAATGAAGTTGCGCACTCTCTGGCGAAAGCTTCCCTGGCTGGTCCAGTTCTCTCTCTCCTTCCTGTTACGGCGTTTGTTGCAGCGGCAAGGTTCAGAAAGTATGCATTATCTGTGCTTACTACAAGTCTAGATTCATCACCGGCACATACAGTTTTCTTGGAGC
The DNA here is from genome assembly GCF_013339725.1 of Rhipicephalus microplus. Lineage (NCBI taxonomy): Eukaryota > Metazoa > Arthropoda > Arachnida > Ixodida > Ixodidae > Rhipicephalus > Rhipicephalus microplus. The sequence continues at coordinate 155,496 of NW_023611137.1, forward strand.
AGGAAATGGTGTGCACCAAGACGAGTTGAAGTTGCAATAACCAGAAGGCGTTGTGGAATTTCAAATCTACATTTTTACATGCACAGAGCGGTTTTGGCAGTTTCCCTTTTTGCTCGCATTGCAACGAACTCGAAACTATCAAACACTTCTTGTTGAGCTGCCGACATTTTTTTTTATTATACAGAAAACGTATCGAAGGTATTTTGCGGCAGTGTGGTCTACCGGTTACGTCAGCCGCTCTGCTATCATTTCGGGCCTTTGCGCTGGGCAGTCGGACAGGAATATTTTCAAAGTTGTCGAGAGGTTCTCATGTGACTCGAATAAATTTCGTAGGTGTGTCAACTACTAACAATTATTTATTCAGCCTTTTGAGTCAAAAAATCTTCAGTCTCTGCGAGATAACACAAAATAGTGCAACCTAATATTACCATTATTCATAATTAACGCAACATTTAAAAAATTACCTCAAAAGTATTTTATCTCTCAGTAAATATTAACCAGAAATTCAGTATGTGTGATCCACCCGACTCATGGCTGATTCCCCAGAGTAGGTAGGTGCCAATGAGCCAAGGAGCATCATCATCATTAGCGAGATTAGCAAGACAACCAATCTTAACCGAATAACGTGTTGGGTGGAACAGCTGGTTGCTTACTGACACGAGAAATTCTATGTTAAAATAAGGAATAAGCATGGATCTACCTCACGTGTCGTGTTTCAGCTAGTAAACCAACGCTGGACCGGTGGTACACCTAAAATTACAACGAAGCTCTGCTTTGTGGAGCAGGCTGAGAAACACCAAGTCTTACGACGACACCATAAGGTGTACACGACATATTGAAACACAAACTCAACGTCCTCCCACTCTACGATGATGGTCTCCCTTCGCTCAATCTGTGTCGTTTTCTTCGAATTTTGGAATGCTCAAGTCCAGCGAAACTCAGTCGCGTTCGCTGTACAGCGGCGCAGCGGGCAAGCACTGATGCCGCCGATAGTTGTCCGCTACGGCTTCAGAGGGTAAGGTGCAAACGGATGGGTAGGGTCACGAAAGTGTGCTAGTAGCGGTGCAGAGACTGTCCAGTAACAATATATCCATGACGTGGAAGAAACTGTTTTAGTGGAGACAGCGATTGTAGCCTTTAGGAAATGTGCCAAGCATCATACGACCTGAAATTGCAGGTAAGTGCGCATACAGGCGTGAGCACGAGGGGGAGAGGGTACGGAGGGGCTGCCGTCCTTGACATTTTGCCTAAAAAGGGGGCGGGCGCAAATTTTGCCCAACACATTGACGTAAGAAGAAGAGGGGGGACGCTGCGACTTGGACGCGGGGTTTGATGTTGGCCCCACACATTTACTCAAAAAAGAAGAGGGTCACTGCGACGAACCTTCACCCCAATCGATGGCGAACCCTGAACACGCCCATTAGGGGTAGATGTTTTTATGTTGTGCAAGTGATGATGAATTCGGTAATGTGGTATGCTCGATTGCAATTAGCCCGCCATGATATAAATTTAATGTATCTGGCAGCACTGGGGTAACATTCGGCCCAGAGGCAGCTATTTCAAGTAAGCGTATCCCATTTACGTAATTGGTAGCTACAGTGTTCGTACTAAATTGCAGAAGTTCTTTCACCACACTGTTTTGTTTATGGCGTTCGAAAAGGCGAATAAGTGTCTACTAAATGCTCGCGTAGCAGTCTTAAAAAACTTGAAGCTCCCGCTAAATCGCGCAGATAATGTCTGCTGTAACCTGTACTTGATAGGCCGAATTAAAGTGGACATTAGTAGTGTTAGCGAATAGGAAGACGTGTCTCAGAAGTCGTGGAAAAGTTGTCTCGCTGCCTCCTGCAGACCATGTGCAAGCTTGCGGTCCTCCTGTGTACAAGCCTAATAGTTCAAAAAAAAATGCCATTGAAGAACCAAGTTGTAACTGATTCAGTGAGATTCTTCTTTTTATATCCAGTGTGTGCTGAGTAATAAAATATGCGAATGTGATACAGCTTTTATAGCGATCATCGTTCTGAAACTAGCCTACGTCACATTGCGGTTCACTTTGTAATTTTTGTGCGATGTTTACGCAACCTAATCAGTCATGTGTTTGCTTTAACTACACAAGAACTGAAGATTTGGGATGTTGTGGCGTCACTGCGCCAATTTATGCGCATTGGTAAAAACTTGCCTGAAAGAAGTCAGCGATGCTCTGTATTCTTTTTTGACATGTTAGAGGGAAAGCGCAGAGAAGTTCGTTTTGCCGAAATCCCTGTGTCAGTGTCGGCGTTAGTGTTGGCGTCGGCGTCATTGGTTGTAAGTGATAAAATTATAATCTTGTGTGTAAGGTCAGGCATCGCAGGCCAGGGGGTTCAGTCTTCTTTGTCGCAAACGGTGCGCTTCCCAAAGAGCCGATTCTCGGGAGACGGTGATTTCGGCGTAAGGACCCCGTTCTGGTGAAAAGACCACAGTTGGTTACCGCTTTTAGCATTAAACCAACTAGGTGGTCCCCGGCCAGCGGAGTGCCGGTGGGCGACGTGAGGACATCCAGTGTATCGACACCCATCCACCTGGATTAGAGTCAGCGGGACGTCTGTCAAGCTGGACAGTGTAGTCCTCTCGCAGTAATGGTATGGGCCCGCAGCCGAAACGGTGCCACCATCGGCTGCGTTTCCACAGTTCGCGGAAGGTCGTGCGCAGGCCGGTCGTTTCGTCTCTCTCTCCGACCCAACAGGCCGAGTGCTTGAATAAGAGAGCGAGAGGAGAGGACCGCAACAAGTGTGTTTATTCTGTCCAATAAACGGACTGAATTGTTTTGGTTGGCCGAGGGGAGAATTGGGAGGGGCAACCGAGGGGTTAAAACTTGGCTCCCGTTTCCTCTTGGTCGTTCTGGTCGCAGCAAACAGTGCTCTACACTATCGGCTCTGCCGAGGCAACATGCGATGGTTCCAACGGTGAAGAGTCTTGTAAATTTGTATATAAGTTCCTGTAGGTAAAGTCGAGTTGTTGCAACGTATACTTCACCATTGAAGACGGCATGAAGACATGGTTTATAAACCGTGAGGCAACATTGACAACAAGGGAGGAGTTTTGTCGTCGGTTTCTTGACACCTTCGGTAACGCGGACTGACGCGAAAACGCACAACGCCTTCTTGAAGGCCGCACCCAACAGCTGCATGAAAGCGACGCCATGTTTGCTGAGGATATGGTGCGTCTGTGTCACCGCGTAGACCCCAACATGCCAGAGGCTCGAAAGCTAAGCCATCTCATGAGGGGCGTCAAAGAGCAGCTATTTGTTGGCCTTGTGCGCAATCCGCCGACAACAGTGGACGAGTTCACCAGGGAGGCCACCGCAATAGAACGTGCGCTGCAGCAACGGCACCGGCAGTCTGATCGCTCGGCCATCAGCGCAGCTGCAGGCGCTGCCGCACTTCCCGCAAACGACGAGTTTTCTCTACGCCACCTGATTAGACAGATCGTGCGTGAGAAGATCGCGAAGGAAAACGCAAAATACACATTGCAGTCACAGGCGCCCCCGCAGCAGGAGTCCATGGTAGCCTCCATCACTGAAGTCGTTCGCCATGAACTTCGACAAATGTTTGCCTCTCCTCAGCAATATTCCGCTCCACCGCACTGTCTAAACTCGTGTACCTATCCAGACGCTGTGCGTCGTCCATTGGCTCCAGAAGTGTCATACCAGCCGAACGGATACAGCTATGCAGACGCTGTTCGTCGACCCACGCCCATGCCAGCGCCGCAGTACCTCGAATCGTATCCTGTGGCAGCCTGGGCTCAGCAGGATTCTGCCAGGGGACCCTATATGCGGAAGACCGTATATGGCGCACTGCGGATTGCCGACCACTCAGCTACAACTGCGGAGAGCTCCAGGAACTACGAGCAGATAGCTTCTACCTGTTGATGAAAAGTTTTTTTTATACAGAATTCCATGACGTAAACAAAATGACGATAAGTTTTTTGAAAACACTTTTGGTGCATTGGCAGCTCGTCGGTTCAAGAATTATATAAGCGAGTTGAGCTCCCGATCATCTTGTTGTTGCCGAGAAATGATAGCTGCATCAACAACTCCTAAAAAACCTGGGAAATCATCTTCCTCTATAGCCGGTGATTCAATCGGGGACCTTGACAAACAGTCGGCGTCTAAGTGTTGCCTTCCGGACTTGTAAACTACGGCCATGTCGTACTCTTGGAGCCGTAAGCTCCATCGTGCTAAACGTCCAGATGGGCCTTCCATGTTGGTCAACCAACAAAGAGAGTGATGGTCCCTTACGACTTGGAAAGCGTGGCCATATAGGTACGGGCGAAACTTCGCAACTGCCCAAACGACGGCCAGACACTCCTTCTCTGTTGTTGAGTAGTTGGACTCGGCGCGTGTAACGTTCTGCTAGCGTAGGCTAGCAGAACAACGAAGAGGCCTCTCACAGAAACTCCTACGCCGATACTTCGGACCCTACAAGGTTTTGCGCCGTCTTATCGACGTGACGTACGAAGTCGTGCCCGATGTCTCCTTCTGTTCGAAACGTCACCAGCATCTGCCTGAGACAGTGCACGTGGTCCGCATGAAACTTTACCACTCTCAGTGATGTAAACACCCGCTGACTGCATCTCTACCTGTTGAGCATCGGAACGACGCTCACTCTGGCGGGAGGGTAATGCCGCTTGCATTGCTGCATTTAGCAGCGAGATAGCAATGACAACGAAGAACGCGGATTTGCTCGAGAGGCGGAGTGAAGGCGAGTGAAGAAGACGACAATCTTAGCGGCCTTCTCTGAGGGTGTCTCTACAAGTTCCACTGTCCGTGTTTTAAATTAAGCCCCCTGTAATTTATAACGCGCGACAATATTTGAGTTATGGGCTGACAACCGACTTGCTTAGTGCACATACACTGCTCCGTTAAGGACCGACAGATAGATAGAAAGATGGACGGACACAAACAGTAAATCTGTCGCATTCTATGTCATTAAAGAGAAGTCCTGTTTGCAATTATTGAGCGAGTTTCGGTGTGGTTGCGTGCGTCATTGAAGCGAAGAACGAATGCCCCATGGCAAGCCACACAAAAAGGTATTTGCGTTTCAACTGTGCAAGACAAGCGCCTTCAGGGAACGCGTTCATCGGCTCGTCTGTCTACCTCTCCAAATGCCCTTCCTCAGGAACCGAGGTAAAATTGCAATAATGCGAACACCTGCCAGCAAAGGAAGAAGTGAACGGGAGCGTCTGAAGGTGGTTTACGGGTCTGGCGTTTTCCGCGATGAATGCCGCGACGGCTTCGGAAACCGACAAAGTGCAGATAGTGAATGCATGCAGGACCACACATTCGACTAGTCATTTCATTCCATTTAGGAACTGCGCTTCGACTTAAAGGATAAACAAGCATTCTTAACCATCTTCCGCTCGCACAGCGTAGCCGAACGAAGCCTAATTCATTATTATACTGTGCACGTTGCCGTGCTTACTTTCCTCAAACTGCTTTTCGCTGCATGGCTAAATCAGCCATTTCACGAAATGTGCGGTGATATACTCAACCCACTCGCAATACAACGGGTACTCACCTCACAAACACGGCGAGAAGTAGTCGCCTCCAAGCAGTCTCACTTCACTTGTCTAGCCCAAGGTTTCCGTGGCTAGAGCAAGTCGGGAAGCGGGAAGGTCTCCAGATAGTTTTGCATTGTGGCAAGCAGCACCCTGGCATATAGACGTCAAAGTTCTTTTATGTGTGGTTAGCACGAGGATGGTGTCGTAGGGGAAGCTACGTCTATTGGGTAATCAAGCGCAGCTCATACCGCAGCTTGCACACCCGCGCCAACATGCAGCTGGTGCAGTGCGACGTAGCAGGAACGCCTGGCCGCCAGAACCAACATGACGCCTGTTGCCACGGAAACCGGGACTTGCAACATCGTGTACTTGATAGGCCGAATTAAAGTGGACATTAGTAGTGTTAGCGAATAGGAAGACGTGTCTCAGAAGTCGTGGCAAAGTCGTCTCGCTGCCTCCTGCGTACCATGTGCAAGCTTGCGGTCCTCCTGTGTACAAGCCTAATACTTCGAAAAAAATGCCATTGAAGAACCAAGTTGTAACTGATTTAGTGAGATTCTTTTCATATCCAGTGTGTGCTGAGTAATAAAATATGCGAATGTGATATAGCTTTTATAGCGGTCATCGTTCTGAAACTGGACTACGTCACATAGAGGTTCACTTTGTAATATCTTGTGCGATGTTTACGCAACCTAATCAGTCATGTGTTTGCTTTAACTGCACAAGAACTGACGATTTGTGATGTTGTGGCGTCACTGCGCCAATTTATGCGCATTGGTAAAATCTTGCCTGAAAGGAGTCAGCGATGCTCTGTATTATTTTTTTACATGTTAGAGCGAAAGCGCAGAGATGCTCGTTTCGCCGAAATCCCTGTGTCAGTGTCGGCGTTGGTGTTGGCGTTGGCGTCAATGGTTGTAAGTGATAAATTATAATCTTGTGTGTAAGGTCTGGCATCGCAGGCCAGGGGGTTAAGTCTTCTTTCTCGCAAACGGTGCGCTTCCCAAAGAGCCGATTCTCAGGAGACGGTAATCCCGGCGTAAGGATGCCCGTTCTCGTGAAAAGACCACACTTGGTCGCCGCTTTTAGCATTAAACCAACCAGGTGGTCCCCGGCCAGCGGAGTGCCAGCGGGCGACGTGAGGACACCCGGTGTATCGACACCCATCCATCTGGATTAGGGTCAGCGGGACGGCTGTCAAGCTGGACGGTGTAGTCCTCTCGCAGTAATGGTATGGGCCCGCAGCCGAAACGGCGCCACCATCGGCTGCGTTTCCACAGTTCGCGGAATGTCGTGCGCAGGCCGGTCCTTTCGTCTCTCTCTCGCTCTCCGACCAAGAGGCCGAGTGCTTGAATAAGAGAGCGAGAGGAGAGGACTGCAACAAGTGTGTTTTATCTGTCCAATAAACGGACTGAATTGTTTTGTTTGGCCACGGTGAGAATTGGGAGGGGCAACCGAGGGGTTAAAAGTTGGCTTTCGTTTCCTCATGGTCGTTCTAGCAGCAAAGAGTGCTCTACACTATCGGCTCTGCCGAGGCAACATGCGATAGTTCCAACGGTGAAGAGTCGTGTAAATTTGGATATAAGTTCCTGTACAAAAAAAATCGAGTTGTTGCAACGTATCGAAAGGCACTGGTCTCCATCCCTGAACAAGCAGCAGCAGCAGCCATGACAATACAAGACGGACCTCATGCGACCAACCTTCCACTTCCTTTTATACCAACAGCCACTACGCAGCTGAGAGAGCTCTGCTCAAGGGAACAAAGAAAGTGGGTAGAAGGTTGAGTTTTGTTTGTGCATGACCAAAAAATTGAGAAATTTGCAAATAAAATCTATACGGTAAGTTTGCGGCCGAGTGACAATTGGTCCCAGGCCGTTAACTTCGCAAGCAGGCGTTCTACAACATCGACAAGTGTCTGCTTGGAAATATGCATAACTGAAGTAGTTTTTTTATTGCAACATAGACTTGCTTCCAAAGCCCGATATTTTGCGCGTATATGAGCATCAAATGTGTGATGCTACGCCTGTGTTTTTTATGAAGAGAATAGTGCCTCGTGGGGTGTGTTGTCATGTATCCAGCGGGCGTAACTGCTTATTTCGCTGAAGTGAAGGTTCACATGCAGGAGTGGACGGGAGTGTTGCGACTGTTGTCCTTTGCATGTCAATGTAAGGTGGTGTGCTTCTGCTTGAATTACTGGAGTGGTGCATTACAGACACGCACCAAGAAACTGATAAATGCGACCAGTGTCACAATGATAAAGCAGCCCGTGTAAGAGCCACCCCTGCCCGAAGCCTCCTAAGCGCAACTTACTCCGCCCTAGTAAGTTGATGCGAAAGAGAGCAGACACACGGTGGAACAAGAGCACGTGTATCCTGCCGGAGAACATTTTAAAGACGGTAGTCTTTCCTGGGTACCTTTGACGCTAATATATTGGTTTGTCTGTCTTCCTGTTTGTCTGTACATTTGTCTATTTGTTCGCGGTAACGTACCCAAAAAAAGAACGATACCTCAAACGGCCAACCCTGTCCGCAGCGCCCACTAATATTGCTCAACTTTTAGTGTTCATGCTAGTGAGATTGTCAATTAAAAAGCAACTATTGCGCATATCTGAGGCACCATATCAGCACGTCGATGTGTCTTTATACTAAAGAAGCCACAAACAAGTAGTTCTAAGGATCGTAGTGCTTATCAAGCTGCGCTGACAGTGCAACGCGATGCTCAAAAAGGCAAGTATCGTCTTAGCAACGCTTTGCTAAGACTATAGGGAGACTTCAAGTGCGTGCGTTACCGTGTTATAGGGTGGTGTCAGCCTTTGACCCACCACTTGCCGCCACCCGCTAAAAAACGATGTTGCCAGTCCCGGTTTCCGTGGCAACAGGCGCCATGTTGGTTCTGGCGGCCAGGCGTTCCTGCTACGTCGCACTGCACCAGCTGCATGTTGGGGTGGGTGTGCAAGCTGCAGTATGAGCTGCGCTTGATTACCCAATAGACGTAGCTTCCCCTACGACACCATCCTCGTGCTAACCACACATAAAAGAACTTTGACGTCTATATGCCAGGGTGCTGCTTGCCACAATGCAAAACTATCTGGAGACCTTCCCGCTTTCCGACTCGCTCTAGCCAGCGGAAACCCTGGGCTACACAAGTGAAGTGAGACTGCTTGGAGGCGACTACTTCTCACCGTGTTTGTGAGGTGAGTACACGTTGTAATGCGAGTGGGTTGAGTATATCACCGCACATTTAGAGAAATGGCTGATTTAGCCATGCAGCGAAATGCAGTTTTCGCTGTAATGCGAAAACTGCTTTGTTGTAATGCGAGTGGGTTGAGTATATCACCGCACATTTCGTGAAATGGCTGATTTAGCCATGCAGCGAAAAGCAGTTTGAGCAAAGTAAGCACGGCAACGTGCACAGTATAATAATAAATTAGGCTTCGTTCGGCTACGCTGTGCGAGCGGAAGATGGTTGAGAATGCTTGTTTATGCTTTCAGTCGAAGCGCAGTTCCTAAATGGAATGAAATGACTAGTCGAATGTGTGGTCCTGCATGCATTCACTATCTGCACTTTGTCGGTTTCCGAAGCCGTCGCGGCATTCGTCGCGGAAAACGCCAGGCCCGTAAACCACCTTCAGACGCTCCCGTTCACTTCTTCCTTTGCTGGCAGGTGTTCGCATTATTGCAATTTTACCTCGGTTGCTGAGGAATGGCATTTGGAGAGGTAGACAGACGAGCCGATGAACGCGTTCCCTGTAGGCGCTTGTCTTGCACAGTTGAAACGCAAATAACTTTTTGTGTGGCTTGCCATGGGGCATTCGTTCTTCGCTTCAATGACGCACGCAACCACACCAAAACTCGCTCAATAAATGCAAACAGGACTTCTCTTTAATGACATAGAATGCGACAGATTTACTGTTTGTGTCCGTTCATCTTTCTGTCTATCTGTTGGTCCTTAACGGAGCAGTATATGTGCACTAAGCAAGTCGGTTGTCAGCCCTTAACTCAAATATTGTCGCGTGTTATAAATTACAGGGGGCTTATTTTAAAACACGTACAGTGGAACTTGTAGAGACACCCTCAGAGAAGGCCGCTAAGATTGTCGTCTTCTTCAGTCGCCTGCACTGCGCCTCTCGAGCAAATCCGCGTTCTTCGTTGTCATTGCTATCTCGCCGCTAAATGCAGCTATGCAAGCGGCATTACCCTCCCGCCAGAGTGAGCGTCGTCCCGATGCTCAACAGGTAGAGACGCAGCCAGCGGGCGTTTACATCACTGAGAGTGGTAAAGTTTCATGCGGACCACGTGCACTGTCTCAGGCAGATGCTGGTGACGTTTCAAACAGGAGGAGACATCGGGCACGACTTCATACGTCACATCGATAACACGGCGCAAAACCTTGTAGGGTCCGAAGTATCGGCGTAGGAGTTTCTGTGAGAGGCCTCTTCGTCGTTCTGCTAGCCTACGCTAGCAGAACGTTGACACGCGCCGAGTCCAACTACTCAACAGCAGAGAAGGATTGTCTGGCCGTCGTTTGGGCAGTTGCGAAGTTTTGCCCGTACTTATGTGGCCGCGCTTTCCAAGTCGTAAGGGAGCATCACTTTCTTTGTTGGTTGACCAACATGGAAGGCCCATCTGGACGTTTAGCACGATGGAGCTTACGGCTCCAACAGTACGACATGGCCATAGTTTACAAGTCCGGAAGGCAACACTTAAACGTCGACTGTTTGTCAAGGTCACCGATTGAATCACCGGCTATAGAGGAAGATGATTTCCACGGTTTTTTAGGAGTTGTTGATGCAGCTATCATTTCTCGGCAACAACAAGATGATCGGAAGCTCAACTCGCTTAAATAATTCTTGATCCGACGAGCTGCCAATGCACCAAGAGTGTTTTCGAAAAACTTATCGTCATTTTGTTTACGGGACGGAATTCTGTAAAAAAAGAACTTTTCATCAACAGGTAGAAGCTATCTGCTCGTAGTTCCTGGAGCTCTCCACAGTTCTAGCAGAGTGGTCGGCAATCCGCAGTGCGCCATATGTCGGTCTTCCGCATATAGGGTCCCCTGGCAGAATCCTGCTGAGCCCAGGCTGCCACAGGATACGGTTCGAGGTACTGCGGCGCTGGCATGGGCGTGGGTCGACGAACAGCGTCTGCATAGCTGTATCCGTTCGGCTGGTATGATACTTCTGGAGCCAATGGACGACGCACAGCGTCTGCATAGGTACACGAGTTTGGACGGTGCGGTGGAGCGGAATATTGCTGAGGAGAGGCAAACGTTTGTCGAAGTTCATGGCGAATGACTTCAGTGATGGAGGCTACCATGGACTCCTGCTGCGGGGGCGCCTGTGACTGCATTGTGTATTTTGCGTTTTCCTTCGCGATCTCCTCACGCACGATCTGTCTAATCAGGTGGCGTAGAGAAAACTCGTCGTTTGCGGGAAGTGCGGCAGCGCCTGCAGCTGCGCTGATGGCCGGGCGATCAGACTGCCGGTTCCGTTGCTGCAGCGCACGTTCTATTGCGGTGGCTTCCCTGGTGAACTCGCCCACTGTTGTCGGCGGATTGCGCACAAGACTAACAGATAGCTGCTCTTTGACGCCCCTCATGATATGGCTTAGCTTTCGAGCCTCGGGCATGTTGGGGTCTACGCGGTGACACAGACGCACCATATCCTCAGCAAACATGGCGTCGCTTTCATGCAGCTGTTGAGTGCGGCCTTCAAGAAGGCGTTGTGCGTTTTCGCATCGGTCCGCGTTACCGAAGGTGTCAAGAAACAGACGACAAAACTCCTCCCTTGTCGTCAATGTTGCCACACGGTTTATAAACCATGTCTTCGTGCCGTCTTCAATGGCGAAGTATACGTGGAAGAGCTTTCCATCGAGACTCCAGTAGTTCGATTTAGCTACCTGTTCAAACTGCTCAAGCCAGTCTTGCGCATCTTCATTCGGCCGGCGATGAAATGGTTTAGGGATGCGCATATTCTGGACCGTCACCTGTGCAGGACTCCTTGCCATTTCTTGAGTAGGGGTGGCTGTCGAAAGTATTGCTCAATTTAAAAGGCCAAATTCTGGTTCAAGACCTTGAAGGCGACGGCTTGAGCGGTGGACAGGCGTCTCCACGCGTGGCTGTCTCGTAGGGCTGGACTGGGGGCTTCTCACATGGGTGCTGATCGTGCGGTGGTAGTACCCAGCACCTCCACCAGTGTCGCGGGTTATAAATTACGGGGTGTTTATTTAAAAACACGGGCAGTGGTACTTGCAGAGACGCTCTCAGAGAAGGCCGCTAAGATTGTTGTCTTCTTCACTCGCCTGCGCTGCGCCTCTCGAGCAAATTCACGTTCTTCGTTGTCATTGCTATCTTGCCGCTAAATGCAGCTATGCACGCGGTAATATGTCCTATGTGGTGCATCGTTATTTGTGTCGTCCTTTTGTTTCATAACCTGACACACAGATGATTTGATATCGTAAACTCTGCTTTCATTTAATGCTTGTAAAGAAAATGTGTATGAACTCCGTATATGTGGTCGGAGCCGTGTATGATTTTTTGTCTTATTGCTTTACTCTAGGCCCAATGCGAGGACACAAACTTCCAGCAAAGGAGGCAGGATTGTTTGAAGACACAAGGCCAGATGCCGTTTGGATGCTGTTTGCAATAAAATCTGACCTGGAAAAACTTGATTTGTCCCTCGTTTCTCCCATTTGCTTTTCTTCTAGCCTAATATACAAGCTTGTGGGCATAGGGGGACGGTGGTGTATTGTGATTGAATGCCCTACTATTTCGGGCAATGCTTACAACTTCTAAGGCTGTTAAGCAGTCCCTGTACAGATTCGTTCGCAGGAACTAAACTTACCGCAGGAAATTATATTACGGAGAAACGCAATGTTTAGGGTATGAGAAACAGGCTAGCTGAGCTATTTGGTTCACAGAGAACATTGCGAGCTACCCGGTTGTTTGTTCTGCCTTCCTGGTCGTTACGAGTTCCATCTGTAGCGAAGCCTCCGAACGCTGAAATGGGTCGAACTCTTGAGTACCTTCTAGTGGGGCTACCCAAAAAGGACGCCGCTCGCGCTGGGAGCCCGTGCTTGGCTGTGACTGTCGCCATTACATTTTCTCGCTCGTTGCCGGCTAGTAAACGCCTTAACAATTTGGTGGAGGTGCTGCGATCCCTGTCTATGCCTTTGGAGCTACGATCACGTACCCTGCCATCTACTATGTACCACGACGCTTCTCAGCAAACGCCTCCTCCAATGCCACCCCCTTGTCCCGGTGTCCCCAGAATCCGCGATCCACCCATCTTCACTGGCGCTGATGGCACTGACGTGGAGGACTGGCTCGCTATTTACGAGCGCGTGAGCGTCCCCAACAAATGGGACGAGGACGGCAAGCTGACCAACTTGGTATTCTACCTTACGGGTGTTGCCAGTTTGTGGTATAACAACCACGCGTCCGATTTTGCCACCTGGTCCGATTTCAAGACCGCAATCATCAACGTCTTCGGCCGCCCTGCTGTTCGCAAGCTGCAAGCCGAGCAGCGCTTGCGTGAACGTGCTCAGGAGGCTGGTGAGTCATTCACGAGCTATATTGAAGACGTCCTGGACCTATCCAACAAATCTAATCCCACCATGTCCGAGTCTGAAAAGATCCGGAACATCATGAAAGGCATTGACGATGATGCCTTCACGATGCTGCTCGCCAAAAACCCCGGCACAGTGGCTGAGGTCATCACACTGTGCCAGAGCTACGAGGAGCTCCGCCGGCAGCGTTCGATGACCCGACGCTCCCCACCACGAGCTGCAAAGCTTGCTGGCTTGGAGGCCAGTTGTGACCAAGTGGCGTTGATGGCAGAACTAAAGTCCTTCATCCGTGAGGAAATCGCACGTCAGTTCTCGCTCCTGCCCTTCGCCCACCAACCGACTGTTCAACAATCGCCTACTACCCTTCTTCCTCCCATCCGTCGAGCGATTGAACAGGAAATAGCGGAGGTAATGCCTGCGTACCACCCCCCACAGCCTCCGGCTCCTGCGCCCCTGAGTTACGCGCAAGTGGTCGCCAGGCCGCCCCAAGTCGTTCCAGCAACCGCCCCTCTGACTTACGCCGAAGCTGCCTCTCGACCTCCGTCCTTTGCAGCGGGTGTTCCCGCTACGTATGTTGACGTAACCCCTCAGCCTCAGCTTCAGTCCACCATGCAGCCACCGTTCCGTCCATCAGCCCTTGCGACGTGGGTGAGACCTACCCCGGTGAACAGATGGCGCACACCCGACAACCGGCCCATCTGCTTTGCGTGCGGTTACGCCGGTCACGTGGCCCGTTATTGCCATCGCGTACAGCCGGCTCCAATTTCTTCACCTGTTGCTGGCCAACTCAGCCGTCCTTATCGCGAAGAACCGCCGTCTATGCCACCTCGATCTCGCCCAGGTCCATCTCGACGATCGCCGTCTCCACGACGTCGTTCCCTGTCCCCCATGCGGCCAAGTGCGGCAGCTCATGAGCGGGAAAACTAGTCGTCGCAGTCCCCGAGGCAAGGACTGCGACGCTATCGCAATGTGAAAGCCCTCAGAGCAGCCCCTCGAATGTCATTGACGTGTTTGTGGACGGTGTTTGTGCATCGGCGCTTATTGACACTGGAGCTGCCGTATCAGTTATGGACGAAAAACTCTGCCGCTTACTTCGAAAAGTGACGACGCCACTTTCTGGGTTATCCCTCCGTACTGCAAGTTTGCACCGCATTTATCCTACAGCAGGGTGCACAGCTCGCGTTGTCATCCAGGACGTTCTGTATGTCGCCCAGTTCATCGTCATTCAGGCATGCTCTCATGACGTCATCCTGGGGTGGGACTTTCTCTCCCGCCATGACGCCGTCATCCATTGTGCCGCCGCCGAAATTGAGCTCTCACCCTTCTCGCATTTGACGCCAGAAGACAGTCCCCCGACACTGAGCAAGATTCTAACGAAAGACGATACAACAGTGCCTCCAAACTCGACGACGGCTGTGTCTGTCTACTGCGCTGGTCTCTCCGACACCATTGGACTTGTTTCGCCATCTGACCGCGCTTGCAGCAGGAGAGGGTGGCTAGTACCTTTCGCGACCGTGCAGGTCAACCAGGGCAACACTGCTATTTTTGTAACCAACCCGTCCCCGTATGCTGTTACCTTGCTTCGAGGGGAATGTCTCGGCAGAGTGGAACCAGTCGACGACGCACAAGTCCTGGACGTACCCGATGACACGCGCGGTCCCAGGTCGTGTACCATCAATGCTGTTTCCACTTCTGATTCGTCATCTGCTGATGTATTTGGCCCCTCCATCGCTGACAACCTTACGGCCGTACAGCGTTCCCAACTTCTGGACCTGTTGCAAGAATATCGTTCTTCTTTCGATGTCGGGCGAAGTTCTCTCGGTCGCACGTCCGTTGTTACGCATCGCATCGACACTGGTGCCCATCTACCTTTACGGCAACGTCCATATCGCGTGTCGCCTGCTGAACGTCGAGTAATTAATGATCAGGTTGACGATATGCTCCGACGCGATGTTATTCGGCCCTCGGACAGTCCATGGGCGTCTCCTGTTGTTCTTGTTGCGAAGAAAGACGGTTCTGTGCGGTTCTGTGTGGACTACAGACGGCTCAATAAGATCACTCGCAAGGATGTTTATCCACTGCCACGCATCGATGACGCGATTGACAGCCTTCATGGAGCCGATTTTTTTTCTTCTCTCGATCTGCGCTCGGGGTACTGGCAAGTACCCTTGGCTGACGACGCTCGACCAAAGACCGCCTTCATCACGCCAGACGGCTTGTACGAGTTCAACGTCATGCCGTTTGGTCTATGTAATGCACCTGCGACCTTTGAGCGCATGATGGACACCGTTCTGCGCAACTTGAAATGGTACACGTGCTTGTGTTACCTCGACGATGTCATTGTCTTTGCTCCGGATTTCTCCACGCATCTCCAACGTCTGAAAGAAGTTTTCGCACGTGTGAGCAATGCCGGCTTGCAACTAAATCTGAAAAAGTGCCGCTTTGCAGCACGGCAACTCACCATACTGGGGTACGTCGTGTCCAAAGACGGCATTCTTCCTGATCCTGCCAAGCTTCAGGCCGTGGCCGAATTCCCCAAACCTGCATCTGTCAAAGAACTGCGTAGTTTCGTGGGCCTGTGCTCCTACTTCCGACGCTTCATACGAAATTTTGCCACGATCATATCACCGCTGACGAAGCTCCTTGGAAGTAACGGGCCCTTCAATTCATGGTCATCCGAGTGCGACGACGCGTTCGCGAAGCTCCGCCATTTGTTGACGTCGCCTCCCATTCTACGCCACTACGACCCTACAGCCCCAACGGAGGTGCACACAGACGCCAGCGGCGTAGGCCTCGGCGCTGTCCTGGCGCAGCGAAAACCCGGATTCCCTGAATATGTCGTAGCATATGCAAGCCGTACGCTCACGAGAGCCGAGAAAAACTACACCGTCACGGAGAAAGAGTGCCTGGCGATCGTCTGGGCTCTTACAAAGTTTCGACCTTATTTGTATGGTCGCCCATTCGATGTCGTCACCGACCATCATGCACTATGCTGGCTTTCTTCATTGAAGGATCCCTCAGGCCGTCTCGCCCGTTGGGCTCTTCGCTTACAAGACTACGACATCCGCGTGCTGTACCGCAACGGACGCCAGCATGCTGACGCCGACGCCCTCTCGCGCTCCCCTCTGCCTGAAGGTGATGTGCTCTGCTCAGTATCCACGGCTGCTGTTTCTGCCATTGATGTTGACATCATCGCTACCGAACAGCGAAAGGATAATTGGATCGGCACGCTCATCGACATGCTCTCTGATCCATCCGCAACGCCATCCACGCGTGCCTTGCGTCGTCAGGCTCGCCATTTCACCATCCGTGACGGCCTTCTACAGCGACGCAATTACGACGCCGACGGCCGGCAGTGGTTACTCGTGATACCCCGCAGTCTGCGGTCAGAAATATGTGAATCCTTCCATTCAGATCCGCAATGCGCGCACTCTGGGGTATTCAAGACCTACCATCGCATTAGACAACGCTACTTTTGGCGCGGCATGTACCGCTATGTGCAGCAGTTCGTTCGCTCTTGCCTCACTTGCCAACGCCGTAAACCGTCAGTCCACATGTCGCACGCCGGTCTGCAACCGTTACCTTGCCCTGACCGTCCCTTTGGGCGCGTAGGTATCGATTTGTACGGACCACTTCCTCTGACGTCGGCTGGTAACCGCTGGGCCATCGTTGCCGTTGATCATTTAACGCGATACGCCGAAACCGCCGCTCTCCCTGCGGCTACTGCGCGCGATGTTGCGTCCTTCCTGCTGCATCGATTTATACTGCGCCACGGACCACCCCAAGAGCTTCTCAGCGATCGAGGCCGTGTCTTCTTGTCGGAAGTCGTCGAAGCCATTCTGACGGAGTGCCATTCTGTCCACCGCAAAACTACTGCTTACCACCCACAGACGAATGGCCTCACCGAACGCTTTAACCGCACCCTCGGCGACATGCTTTCTATGTACGTCGCTGCCAACCACACTAATTGGGATAATATACTGCCCTTCGTCACCTACGCCTACAACACCGCCCCTCAGAGCACGACTGGTTTTTCACCTTTCTACTTGCTGTACGGAAGGCACCCGTCGCACACCATGGACACGATACTCCCGTACACGCCGGATTCCATCTGAGTGTACACCGATTTCCGAGACAGCCAGGCTTGCTCAAGAGTGTCGCGAGCTTGCCAAGACTTTTACAACGCAAGAGCAAGAGCGGCAGAAGAGTATTCGTGATGGCTCCACCACTTCTGAGCCCACGTTCCTTCCTGGTGCGCTTGTATGGCTCTCGATCCCGACATCTGCAGCTGGCCCCTCTTCCAAGCTACGTCCAAAATACGAAGGCCCCTACCGTGTCATCGAGCGCACCTCACCCGTCAACTATCTCATCGAACCCGTTGAACAATCTTCGGACATGCGCCGCCGTGGGCGAGACATCGTCAACGTGGAGCGCCTGAAGGCTTATTATGACCCGCTCATAGTAACGAGCTGTTAGGTCGCCAGGCGGCTCCCTCTTCGACCCCGGGGTAATTGTAGCGAAGCCTCCGAACGCTGAAATGGGTCGAACTCTTGAGTACCTTCTAGTGGGGCTACCCAACAAGGACGCCGCTCGCGCTGGGAGCCCGTGCTTGGCTGTGACTGTCGCCATTACATTTTCTCGCTCGTTGCCGGCTAGTAAACGCCTTAACACATCATATTGTCACGTAAGAGTGAGGGTAGCCCGAAGACAGGAGACCGGGAGGTTAGTAGAAATTGAAGGAGATCCGTTTATTTGGCGGACTTGCGCCCACTAAACGAAAACAGACACACCGGCTTAGCGGGAGGCGAACAGCACGTTCGACGGCCGTCGGGTAACAGAAAAATGTCCCACTGGAACGCAAGGCGCGTTCGACGGCCGTCGGGTAACAGAAATGTCCCACTGGAACGCAAGGCGCGTTCGACGGCCATCGGGTAACAAAAATGTCCCACTGGAACGCAACGCACGTTCACCATCCGAGATACAGTCGCCGTAGCGTCTGGCGCTATCTCTTTATCAACGAATGGTCGACGTGCGGGCCATGATCTTCGCAGATGAGTCGCGGTGCATCCTGGGCCATGATAAGGCCGCGTGCCGGCGGTATCGGCATGCGCAACACTATCCGCAATACGCCTCGCGGCATTGCTCCCCTCCTCAACGTAAGCATCGACCCGATGCCTTGTTTAAAATAAAACCAAAACAAAAGGACAGCCTGTGCGAAAATAAATGGCAGATAAGCACGAATCACGCACAAATAAACAAAACAAGAGATGCAAACAGGGAGCCTCCTTTAGCGCGCATGATAGGGCTTCAAACGGGCGACGTGTACCACTTCTTGTCGTGCGGGGCGTCGTTGGGATGAGCTAGCCCCATGAGGGACCACGGCATAGTCCACTTCCCCCACTTGACGGATGACTTTGTATGGGCCGAAATAACGGCGCATGAGTTTTAGATGCGGAGCATCTAATACTCGAGGCTTGTAGTGCGGCGCCGTCCGCAAGCTACCTCCTCCTTCTTCCACCATCTGTGCATCCCTTTCTCCTCTACACACCGCGCGCGCTTCACTCCTCCACCATCTGTGCACCCTTCCTCCTCTACACACCGCGTGCGCTTCTCCTCTTCACGAACATTCGCTAGCTGTATAATGTAGCGTGCATGCACCGTCACGCTTCGAGAACATCGGCAGCTGACGCGCGCGCATGCGCCGTCGCGCTTCGAGAACATCGGCAGCTGACGCACGCGCATGCGCCGTTTCGCTTCTCCCCCTTCTCGAACATTCGACAGCTGACAGTGCATGCGCCGTCGCGCTGTATATATGCTTAAGGTCGGTGCTCGCTCGCTCAGTTGCCGCTCGTCGGTTGGTTTGTACGGCGCGTCGACGTCCGAGGTCGCAATGATCGACGTCCCTTCGACCAGCGCCGGCCAAAGTGTTGGCGGAACCGCAACCAAGTCGTCGTCCGAAGACAAGGCAGCGCGGAGAAGAGCTCGCGACGCCGAACGTAAACGTCGGCGTCGAGCGGAAGATGCTAAACTTAGAGAACGTGAAGCCGCTGAGAGACGTCAGCGTCGAGCAGCAGCACCGGATTCGGCCGCTTTGAAACGTAAGCGTCGACAAGAGGGCCCGGACTTTCGAAAACGGGAAGCCGAGTGCAAGCGTCGGCGACGAGAGGCCGATCCCCATGCTGCCCGCGAGTGCAAGCGCGCCGAGGTAGCGGCGTGGCGCGCCAAGCAGTATGCCACGCCCAACGCTCGCTTCAAGCGCGACTTCCTCGACCGAAGCTTCGGCCACACCTGCAAGGTGTGTGATCGTCTTTGGTTCGATAACAACTTAACTCGGATCGGCCACATTCAGAACAACTCCAAAGCGTTGTCGGTTCTTTGCGATACGTTTGGAAAGGGCACCGACTATGCCGACTACGTCGTGTGTGCTACGTGCAAGCAGTCGTTGATTGCCGGTCGAGTTCCCTCGGCTAGCGTGAGTTACGCTCCGCATTCTCCTCAGTGTTCCCCCGAGGGAAGCTGCGGGCAATTTTTTTCGCTTAATCCTCGGCGGCGAACGGGCGTCCAAACCCAGACTTTGTCACGTGGCCTATATGTTAAATCGCGTCTCCGCAGGTTGTAGCGTCTTGCGTCGTTTCGCTGTTGGTCTTTTATGCGCAGACGAGCAAGCTGCCGGGCTTCTTCTGCGCGCTGAAGGTAGGCGGCCACGTCTAGGTTGTTTTCATCGGTGACATTAGGCAGCATGGCGTCCAGGGTAGTAACGGCATCCCTCCCATGGACGAGATTAAATGGTGTCATTTTAGTGGTCTCCTGCACCGCGGTGTTGTAGGCGAAGACCACGTAAGGCAGAATTAAGTCCCAAGTCTTGTGTTCTGTGTCCACGTACATAGCGAGCATATCGGCAATGGTCTTGTTCAAGCGTTCCGTGAGACCATTTGTCTGCGGATGGTACGCAGTTGTTCTTCGGTGATCCGTATGACTGTAATGTAAGATTGCCTGAGTAAGATCAGCCGTAAACGCTGTTTCCCTGTCTGTTATTAGTACCTCAGGTGCGCCATGACGGAGGAGAATTGATTCGACAAAAAATTTGGCAACTTTTACGGCTGTGCCGTTCGGGAGGGCCTTAGCTTCAGCGTATCGGGTAAGGTAATCAGTGGCCACTATGATCCACTTGTTACCGGATGTTGACGTGGGGAAAGGTCCAAGCAGGTTCATACCAATCTGTTGGAATGGTCTCGACGGGGGTGCAATTGGCTTGTAAAATCCAGCTGGTTTTGTTGGAGGTCTCTTCCGGCGCTGACATTCGCGGCAACTCTTGACGTACCGCGCAACATCTGAGGAGAGGCGGTGCCAGTAGTATCGTTCTTGAATTCTGTGGAGTGTGCGTGTAAAACCGAAGTGGCCTGCATTGGGTTCGTCATGTAACGCTTGTAAAATTTCTTCTCTGAGGCTGCTTGGGACGACAAGAAGTTAAGCTGCCTTATTCGGTGCGAAGTTCTTTTTAACTACCACCCCGTTTTGCACACAGAAGGAGGATATCCTACGCTTGAACAGTGCAGGCGGTATGGAGGCCTTTCCTTTGATGTAGTTGATCAACTGTTGTAGATCGGGTCTGAGCGCTGCTGTAATGCAAAGGTGCTGCTGCTGATAGGCCCAAGAAAGGCATCGTCGTCTTCATGGCTTGGTGGTGCGCTGACAGGGGCTCTTGAGCGGCAGTCTGCGTCGGAGTGCTTACGACCAGATGTGTAGACTACCTTCACGTCAAACTCCTGAAGACGTAGGCTCCATCGAGCGAGGCGGCCAGAACGGTCTTTAAAACTGGCCAACCAGCACAACACATGATGGTCCGTTACGACCTTGAAGGGTCTGCCATATAAGTATGGGCGGAATTTCGAGGTGGCCCATACTATCGCAAGACACTCCTTCTCAGACGTGGAATAGTTCACTTCCGCTTTCGACAGTGAGCGGCTTGCATACGCGATGACGCGCTCGCAGCCCTTGTTCTTCTGAACGAGAACGGCACCTGAGCCGATGCTGCTGGCGTCTGTATGTATCTCAATTTCGGCATTTTCATCAAAGTGACCCAGCACAGGCGGCGACTGTAAACGTTGTTGAAGTTCTTTGAATGCCTCACGTTGCTCAGCTTTCCATACGAAAGGGGCGTCCGACTTGGTGAGCTGCGTCAAAGGGGCAGCAATGTGTGAGAAGTTCTTGACGAAGGGTCGGTAATAGGCGCACAGTCCTAAGAATCGGCGCACTGCTCTCTTATCTTGCGGTTGAGGAAACTGTGCGATAGCGGCTGTCTTCTCGGGATCTGGTCTTACGCCATCTTTGCTTATAACATGGCCAAGGAACTGTAGTTCTTCATAGGCAAAATGGCATTTTTCTTGCTTTAGTGTCAGCCCTGATGACTTAATTGTGTCCAGTACCGTCCGGAGCCTTTTCAGGTGGTCGCTAAAGTTGGAGGCGAAGACGACCACATTGCCCAGGTATACGAGACATAATTGCCACTTGAGACATGCCGGTACTGTGTCCATTAGACGCTGGAAGGTTGCTGGAGCGGAACAAAGTCCAAATGGCATCACTTTTTGAACTCATACAATCCATCCGGCGTGATGAAGGCGTTCTTTTCTCGGTCTCTTTCATCAACCTGAATTTGCCAATACCCTGTCTTCAGATCAATGGACGAGAAGTACCTTGCATCTCTAAGACGATCTAGGGTATTGTCGATCCTTGGTAAAGGGTACACGTCCTTCTTGGTTACACTATTCAACCGTCGGTAATCGACGCAAAACCGAAGACTTCCGTCTTTGTTTTTGACAAGGACGACTGGTGCCGCCCATGGGCTTTTCGATGGCTGAATTACATCGTCGTGTAACATTTCCTCAACTTGCTCTCGGATGGCCTGACGTTCACGTGCCGACACACGATAAGGGCTTTGATGGAGAGGGCGGATGTCTTCTTGTGTTATGATTCGATGCTTTGCCAGAGAAGTGTGTCGGACCTGTGAAGAAGTGGCGAAACAGTCGTCATAACGTCGAAGGAGGTTCTGGAGCAGTTGCTGCTTGCATTGAGGCAAGGCAGGGTTAATGTCGAATGACAGCTGCGAGTTGTGGGTCTGTGGGGTGGTGGTCACTGGATTCGAGAGGGCGAGGGTGTCACTGACTTCCGCGATTTCATCGAGAAAGGCAATGGTCATGCCTTTGGCCAGGTGACGGTGTTCTTGGCTGAAATTTGTTAGCAGCACTGGGCCCTGTCCATTCCGGAAGTCCGCAATGCCTCTTGCGATTGCGATATCACGGCCAAGCAAAAGCTGTATGTTACCTTCGACAACGCCATGAGCATTTTCGGCAGTACCAGTGGTAAGGGGGATTAGGGTCGTTGATCGGGGTGGGACGCTCACGTCATTGTCGAGCACACAGAGGGCTGCGCAATTATGTGGTGCCAAGTATGAATTTATGGCTTCATCCGAGGAACGTTTGATGGATCTGGACGCCAGGTCAATAACCGCGTGATGTTGAGTCAAGAAGTCCATGCCGAGAATGACGTCACGGGAGCACTGTGGGAGCACCAAGAAAGTGGCAAGGTATGTGTGACCATCGAATGTCACCCTTGCAGTACATCGCCCCGATGGGGTGAGGAGGTGGCCTCCCGCTGTGCGGATCTGCGGGCCGTCCCAAGCCGTCTTAACCTTCTTCAGTTGTGCTGCCAATGGCCCGCTGATGACCGAGTAGTCAGCTCCTGTGTCAATCAAGGCAGTTACCGCGTGGCCATCGATAGATACTTCAAAATCGGTGGCACGTGGGCTGGAGTTGTGCGTTGGTTTTGGGTTCGGCTCACGGCTTCGTCTTGTTGCTCCGTTTTGCTTCGTCTCGCGGCTTGGTTTGTTGTGCGTTGTCGTCATCGTAGATGATGTGCTGTTGTCATATATGGTCGTCAGTGGAGGGTCTTCAGCTTTTCCTCTTGAAGCAACCTCACCTCCAAAGGTTGCTGGTTTTAGTTTCCCCTACGGGGGCTTGGGGAACTTCTTCTGTTGCTGCGGTTCGGTGACGTGAAGCGTGGGGATGCGGTGAGGGAGAATGGCTGGACAAGTACTCTGTATGGCGCAAGTAGTCTTCGATTGCCGGAGGTCGTTGTCCAGGGCGTGGCCGTGTTGCCTGAGATGAGAAGCCATGCAGCCCCATCCGCCTGTAGGGGCAGTGTCGAAGAATGTGGCCGGCCTCACCGCAGTGAAAGCATAGGGGACGGTCGTCGGGAGTTCTCCAGGTGTCGCATTTTCTTTGGCTCGGGCGTCTCTCGTATGTAGGGTGGGCGGGTAAGGGCGGACGGCTACTTGGGGCTGCAGCGTACCGTCGAGGACTGGGCTCGTTTCGTCGGGGTGGCCTAGTGTTCACTGCAGCGGTGTAAGTCATTGCTTCGGCCTCTGTTCGAGTCGTCGCTGATGAAGAGCCAAGCGCCTGCTGAACTTCATCACGTACTATGCCCAAGAGAGATGCTCCTTGGGGGTGGGCTGGGGGGTAGGAGGTAGCAATCGGCGTAGTTCTTCCTTAACCACTTCTCGAATAGCTTCCCGCAGATCGTTGGTGGTTAGCCCACCTCGAATCGGTTCCGATTAGAGCGAGCTGAGCTGAAACGGGCGGTTGTATTGCCGAGTCCGGGCATCCAGGGTTCTTTCTATGGTGTGCGCTTCTTCAGTAAATTCGGCGACTGTTTTAGGAGGGTTCCTTATGAGACCATCGAAAAGCGACTCTTTCACCCCTCGCATTAGGTATCTGACCCTTTTGTCTTCGGTCATGTTTTGGTCCGCTCGCCTAAAAAGACGTTTCATTTCTTCGACGTACACGTTTAGGGTCTCATTGGGCTGCTGGGTCCTCGATTCTAGCAGCAGCTGGGCCCTTTCTTTTCGCATGATGCTGGTGAAGGTCCTGAGCAACTCATTCTTCAGAAATTTCCAGGTGGTCAGTGTGGTCTCATGGTTTTCATACCACGTTTTGGCGGGGCCGTCCAGGGAAAAGTACACGTATCGCAGCTTCATTTCTTCATCCCACCTGTTTATAGTAGCCACGCGCTCGAATTGGTCGAGCCATTCTTCTGGGTCTTCAGCGGCATAACCATGGAAAGTTGGGGGCTCCCGCGGCTGCTGCAGCATGACAGGGGTAGGTAATTGTTGGGTGCTCATGGTGGCCGTGGAAGCGTCCTTTCGTGGTCGCGTGGGGTCCGGTAGTAGTCCCAGCTCAGGTGGCAGGTTTCGGAGGCGGCGACTGCTTCGAGTATGTGTGTCTTCAGCATCCTCGTTCTCTGCAGTGGCTGTTTTAAGGTCGTTTTTGTGCATTACCTCGCACCTCCACCAGATGTCACGTAAGAGTGACGGTAGCCCGAAGACAGGAGACCGGAAGGTTAGTAGAAATAGAAGGAGATCCGTTTAATTGGCGGACTTCCGCCCACTAAAGGAAAACAGACACACCAGCTTAGCGGGACGCGAACAGCGCGTTCGA
The DNA here is from genome assembly GCF_013339725.1 of Rhipicephalus microplus. Classification (NCBI taxonomy): domain Eukaryota; kingdom Metazoa; phylum Arthropoda; class Arachnida; order Ixodida; family Ixodidae; genus Rhipicephalus; species Rhipicephalus microplus. The sequence continues at coordinate 180,085 of NW_023611137.1, forward strand.
CGGCTGTCGGGTAACAGAAAAATGTCCCACTGGAATGCAAGGCGCGTTCGACGGCCGTCGGGTAACAGAAATGTTTCACTGGAACGCAAGGCGCGTTCGACGGCGGTCGGGTAACAGAAATGTCCCACTGGAAGGCAAGGCGCGTTCACGATCCGAGATACAGTCGCCGTAGCGTCTGGCGCTATCTCTTTATCAACGAATGGTCGACGTGTGAGCCATGATCTTCGCAGATGAGTCGCGGTGCATCCTGGGCCACGATAAGGCCGCGTGCCGGCGGTATCGGCATGCGCAACACTATCCGCAATACGCCTCGCGGCAATATAAACAGCACGGTTTCGAGCCTTGCACTAAGAGGACTTTGAGGTATTTGCAGTGCTAAGGTGAATATGCTTCTTGAATGGCGCGCAGACATTGATGTCAATTTATAGTGACATCGAGGTTCTCCCCCTCGCAAATATAGGCTCCCTAAATAACCTCACTCCGCCAATGCGGTGGGTCTACCAAGTGGAAGAAACGAACTGTTTTAACAGTATTTTATACAAACTCGAGCCACGAACATGTCTTTCCTGTTCTACCAAACCACGGCTAACTTCAGAAAACAACCCTTCAGCTTTCAGCACTTGCTATACAAAAAAAAAACTTTTTCTCGTTGAAACCCACACTGCCATCAATGTATATGAGCGACCACTCAGAGCCAACATGGCGGCCCTTCAAGTACGGGGGCCGTTTTAGCCAGTTGTAAGCAACCATCATCGGAGTTGTCACCACCCTAAAACACGGAGACGCGCCCATATGAAGGCTCCCTAGCTAAGACGACGTGGTGGTGGCACCTTCCCGTCACTTTGCGTTCTACACCTTATCAGCTCCGAGACAATCGCGCATCTTTATTCACGCACACACACGACTTCCTTCGTTTCGAAGATAACTGCCACATGGCACTCGTGTCTAACGTGTCTCGATGCGCTCGTGTACCATCGCTGCACCAATTGAGGCTCTAACGCAGCACTTCCAGAATACAATTCACAAAGTTTCACACGCAGATCATCAAATAAACGTTTTGTTCACTCTTTCCACACGCAAGACTGTAGTATTTTGACGACATGCAGGGCGCGGGTTCGAATCCCGGCTGCGGCGGATGCATTTCCGATGGAGGCGGAAATGTTGTAGGCCCGTGTGCTCAGATTTGGGTGCACGTTAAAGAACCCCAGGTGGTCTAAATTTCCGGAGCCCTCCACTACGGCGTCTCTCATAATCATATAGTGGTTTTGGGACGTTAAACCCCACAAATCAATCAGTATTTTGACGACATTTGCAGTGAAGCATGCCGATACGAGGCCAATTATTTACGGGTACGGAGTTAGTTTAGAGGCTGAGGGGGAAGAGGAATAGCTGGAAGGTCTAGAGGGCAGTGTGCGTGCTGGTTATCAGCCATGTTTTGTGCGTTCGCAGCATGGCTTTGGATCCTGTGTATCCTGATTGAGGAAGGTGTACTGCGGTTCATCAAATCAATCGCCTAGCAGACGTTCCGTCGCCTTGTGAACTTTTCTGAGCTCCCAGATACATCTTAAGGAATAAATGAGTACTCCAGTTTGCTTAACTGTAAGCACCTTAGTGGTATCCTCCTGAAATGCGTCATGAATGGCTTGAGAGAGAGAGAGATAAATAGAGAGGAAAGGCAGGGAGGTTAACCAAGCTTGGCTCGGTTGGCTACCCTACACTTGGGGTGGGGGAAAAGGGGAATAATAGAACGAAAAGAAACAGAAAGGAAGAGGAGTAAGAAAGAGAAGCATAAATAGTCAGCTCGAAACTACACAGCATGGCCTCGCACAGCTCTTTCACAAGCGGTCGTGAAGTTTGGTGTTCCTTAAAAAGTACAAGAGGGCTTTCGTGGCTTTGCGCGTATGGGAAGCCGTCGGCTAAGGTCCCAGGATATTCTCTTCTGTAAGCGGCCGTGAATCCAGCTGACAGAGCTTGGCTTCCATAATACGTTGTTCGGTCTGGTATGCTGGGCAATGACATAAAATGTGCTCAAGCGTTTCATCGCAGGCGCAGATGTTGCATGCCGAAGTGCTCGCCATTCCAAGGAGACGAGAGTACGAATTCGTAAATGCCGCGCCCAACCTCATGCGACACAGTAAAGTTTGAAGTTCCATTTACCCTGCTTTGAAATGCAGTGATAATAAGGTTCGTGTTCCAGACACACACGCGTCTTGTATACACGCTTTATAATACAACATGTAGTAATATTGCGTGGTACAAGAATATACTGCCATCAGGCGTCATAATATTATATAAATAATAAAATATTAATAAACGTGCCAAGGTTTAAAGCCAGCCACCCATTACGAAAGGCGCACACGTTACGGTGAGTACCCCCTTAAGGCCGTTTAGGTTGTGCATAGCGAGTTTAAGAACATTTTACGCACACAATCTCTGGTGATTTGAAGCGAACTACCCATTGCACAGAAGGCAGCGTTATGCGGTAAACTTCACTGAAACAAGCCACTTCAAACTTTATCGACTACATTGTAGTATTCCAGATATTAATCTTCTCGAGTAACATCATACAATAAACAATATTTACAAAGTGGTTGAAGTACGCACAAACGAAAGTGAAGTATGCGAAATCTTCAAGCATCTAAATAGTACTAAATCTCTTGATGCCGATGACCTGCAGATCACACCAATAAAACACGTTTTATATTTACTTAGTAGTGTACTAACCTATATATATAACTTAGTTCTTGAACATGGTGTTTTTCCAGAAGCCATGAAGAAAGCTCGTGTATCAGTCATTTTTAAGGGTGGTGACCGCAACAGTGAAAGTAACTACAGGCCTATATCGGTCCTTCCTGTCTTCTCTAAATGTTTAGAAAAAATTATTCATGTCCGCATAACGAAATTTTTTAATAAACACAATGTGTTAACAGATGCGCAGTTTGGCTTTATAAGCGGCAAGTCCACTGAAACTGCATTGTTGACATTAAAGGAAGCTATACTTCATAACTTTGAACAAAATAAATTCACACTCAGCATATTTCTAGATTTCAGTAAGGCATTTGACTCGCTTCATCATAATATATTGTTAGACAAATTAGAATCAAATGGCATTCGGGGTGTTGCCAAATCTTTAATTCGATCATATCTTAGCAATAGGTGCCAAAGTGTTTACATTAATGAAAATAGCTCGTCATTCTTGCCCCTCACTCGTGGTGTGCCGCAAGGCAGTATACTTGGTCCGCTGATGTTTAATGTTTACATTAATGACATTGTTCAACTGGACACAACAGTTAAATACGTCATATATGCGGACGATTCAACAATAATCCTTGATGGCGTTAACTTAGATGACATTGTAAGCAAAGCAAATGATATACTTTCAAGAATTTCGTCATGGTCCAGAATGAACCAGCTTAAAATTAATCCAAATAAAACCAAAGCCATTGTTTTTCGTGCCAAAAATAAAGTACTCGCTACCCATCAACCTTTAGTTCTTGAATCAGTGCCGATTGATATTGTTGATAGCTACAAAATACTCGGAGTTTATTTTTCCTCCAATCTAGGCTGGGATACACATGTAAATTTTGTTTGTAAAAAGCTTTCTTCGGTAACAGGAGTGATGTCTCGTTGCCGGAACATTTTGCCGCTCAAAGTGAAACTTCAGATATATTATGCGCTGTTTAATTCACATCTAATGTATTGCAGCCTTGTATGGGCCACGACAAGCAAAGCAAACATCAATAAAGTCATTACTTTGCAAAAAAAAATAGTCCGCCAGATTGGAAATATTGAACCGTTCGGAACGACGCGTGGAGCTTTCCAAGAATTTAATATAATACGAGCTGACAACCTTTACACATTTCGCTTATTGCACACACTTTATTTCTCGAATAAGGAGTTCTCCAACTTCATTAGATTACTGTCATGCCTACAGCGTCGTGTCATTACGTTTCCTACAAGAAATACAGATATTTGGTTCGTACCGCGTTTCCGCACTACATATAGACACCAAGCCTTGGCCTACAACGTTCCCACAACACTTAACACGCACGAAAGTACAATCTCCTGCAACAAAAAACAACTACACTCACATTTCTGCTCTCTGGCTCCATAGGAACATTCCTAGTCCAGTCCAGTGTAAATAAATTGTATCATGTTATATCTCGTTATCTTGCGCTGTATTAGCGATATGAATGTATGTGTTTTCACATAAATGTATATATGTTTCTTTTTAGGTTGATAAGTGTCAATGTATACGATTTGTCTGTGCATGGTGTATTTTGCTTATTGAAAACCCTTTTTTACACATTTTATAACAGGTATTGTAAAATAATCAGTTAAAAAATCATTTTTGAATTGTGTATTGTTCATATTTTTTTTTTATTGTACTTGCATGTTATGTACTTGTAATCATTTCCGCACTACTGCCATGTGTATATTCAGGTCACCAGGGCCTTTGTCAAGCCGTTTCTCACGGCTTTTAGCCTTGGCGACCTTCCAGTTTGGTCTGGTAAATAAATAAAGAAAATTAACAGGATATCGCCATGGCATTCAGTTCTTGAAGGCGAACTTTAAGTGTATCCCCCCCCCCCTCTCAAGAACGTTTCTTTCTTGTGGCATTCGTAAACACAACTCGCTCGATCATAACACGAGGTAGCATTTTTCACGTTAGTAGCCACGTGTATTTGTGTGCTTGAGTAATTTCAGCCATGCTGAACGCGATCGCCTTTTATATCGGTAAGAACTCCAGCGTTGGGTTTAAAATAAGTATTCTGTTTATTGCTGTCGTCAAGAAGCCCTCCTCCTGCTTTCTTATTTGAAGGAGGATCGCGCGATGCAGTGAGGTTGGGGTGGAAAGGCCAAGCCACACCACCGCATCGCAATCTCACTGGACTGCGTGGTATTCATGGAACGACCCAACAAAAAATAAGACCTTTCTTATATCAAAATCACTAGACTTTTCCGTATGATACGGTGTTGAATGGTTTTTAGTCATCATACAAACCTACTAGTGTTTGCTGTTTGTTATTTTTGTACTCAAGAAAATTTTCCTCTAGTTGGGAGTCTTTCGGAGTCTTCACTTCGGAATCTTTTGAAAACTGTGTGGCTTTTAGAAGATTTGCAAGTCTGTTTTGGGGCATGGTTATATTTAGGGCATTCAATAAAACAGTTTAGTATATTCGTAATTCCTTGCAAAGTTTCAAACATGAGAGATCGTTCACAGCTATGACTTCTACCTCCACAAAAGTTTTGTGCAAAAAAAAAGATTTCTAGTTTCAGCAGGTGCATGGTGTGGCTGACGATGCTAAAAGGTGAAGGAAAAAAGTTGCATGAGGTCTCCAAAGCTGCCGTGGAGGTCAAGTGGTTATGGTGGTTGGGTGCTGCTCCGAACAACTGATATTTTTTTGGGTGAGGGAACAGATTTTTTATTTACCTAAAATTACAGAACAACGAAGTGAAGCTAAAGGCCATTCGGCCTGACGTTGTTAGCATTCCGATGGCTTTATTCTGGCAAACTAGGCGATGGACCATAAATAGCATCATGCAATCAAAATTTTCTACAGCCCTTCACTACAGCATCAAAAAATTGTAGTCGCTTCAGAATGTTTTACATGAAAGTTCTTACTTACAATAACAGGCATTCCTATTTGGCGTCGCTTTTGGACATTAAACCACTGAAAACTACAAGTGAGGGGCATTTTATGCGGCGTTTGGTGCATTGGAGTCATGTATCATTTTTGTTTCAGTTACGAGTAAAGCAGCGCCACGCATAAAGACTATAAAAATGTATAAACACTTTTCACGTGCACAGGTATGAATTGTTCTGTGGTGTAGTTGTTTAGTATGCAAAACGGTGCATGGACAACGATTTCCAGGCCGTCCTTCAGGGATGTCATGGTGAGAGACTAGCCGAACAAGGGCTGCTTTGGACCTCCACATTACATATGCTGCAGTAAGAAGCCGCATAAACGTTGGCTTTCTATGGCAGCAGGTTTGCATAAAACAAGTCAGAAGATGCCTGAGAGAGATCGATTGGCACCTTATCTGTAGCCGCAGCAACCTCAGAAGCGAGTACGCTCATACCTCTCAAAAAAGGTGTCTATTGTACTAACAGATGAACCGCACTTTCAGTTGCTGTCAAACTTCTAACGTAAACACTTCCCACTCCATCTTCTTCTTGACAAGAGCTCAAGTGGGTGAAGTAGATCCTCTTCGTCTTTACTTGGATGCCAAGTGAACACGGGGCCCAGAGTGAGAGCGCGGAGAAGGGCGTTGCTTGGGCAACGAAGAGAGAAACGCGAATTTGCTTTGTGTGCAATGATGCAGAGCAGCTCTTATCATTTTCCTTCACATTAGCCAATAAAATGGTTTCTAATAAACTCTCATGCATATTGCTGACCGCGATTTTAATGTGACCATATACTGTTGTTGCTGAGTTAACGCTGCATCGATGCCATGTCCCACTTGCATCTGTAAGATCTCCGTTGGAGCAGCAGGGTTAAAGCGAGCCAGAATCGGAGGGCTATTGAGGAGCGCGATTTGAGTCGAGAAGGTAGAAGCCTCTTCTGAGCCCCATAAAACAGGGACGTCTAGCTTGAGGTGCTGCGTAAGGAGGTCCTGCTAGGTGCGGAAAACTTTTTCATAAAGCGTTGGAAGTAGGAGCACTGCATACACCCTTCACAGATCGTTGCACAGAAATTTTAACTGCGCTGATTTTTCCGCAAGTAGTTGTACACCATTAGCGCTATATGACCAAGTATTTTGATTTCGTGGCGGCCAAAGTGACATTTTAATGTGTTCAGCTGAAGGCCAGGGTGGCGGAAAATGCCTAAGATAGCTGACAAGGGCTTTGTATGAGTCGTCCAAGTGGCCCAAGAAGGTCGACAATTTAAAGACTCTCAACAGGGAGTCCATCATTTTTTTTTCAAATGTAGCTGGGCGCGTTTAATATGCCAAAGGGTGAGACCTTGTACTAATATGGGCTATTAGGTGTGACGAAGACCGTCTTCTTACGGTCTATTTCATCTACCTGAATCTGCCGGGACACGGGAAGTAGGTTTATGGAGAAAAATGATGAGCCACATAGAGACAATCAAGGCATAATCGGTTCGTAATAGAGGGCACACGTCTTTTTTTGTAAACTTGTTTGGGTGTCGAGAACCGACACAGAAACGCCCTGTACCATCTCTCATGCGAAATAGCAGATCAGAGATGTGCTGGATGGCTCAACAATGTGCTCTGTGTGCACTTTCTTGAACTCACTTCGAATAATTTGGAGCTCAGGCGCCGACACCCCAAATGAACGCCTATAAATACAAAGCTCATCACCAGAGTTCATGCAGTGGGTCACATCAGCAGCTTTTACAAATGAACAGCTGAAAACGTCAATGTAGGACAGCAGAGCCCGTTGTAGTGTGTCAGTCTGCTGTGGGGTTAAGTTGAAAGCAATCATCGACCTAATAGCGCTGTCTGAGAAAACGTTAGGTTGATTTTAAGCAGGGGGGTCAGAAGGAATGGCTGCCATGAAAACATCCACTGCATTGCCGTCTAAGGTGGAAATCAATGCCAAAGAGATCCCTTGTGGCAGCACTTGCAGTAGCAAACACAAGTTGACAACTGGAAAGCATGAGTTACCCGCGGCAGACACAACGGCAATATAATGCTACAGCGAATGGAAATGTCGGTGACAGGTGTCAGTATACATAGTCGCCGTCAAAAGCTGATGCTGTTGAGATAAGCTTTATCTCAACGTAGGTCAGTGTTTGTGGAGGCAGCCGTGCATATCGCGCTGCGTTGAGGTGATTCGGTTGATGTGCAAGAGCGTCTGTTGTGGGCACGTGGAGCCGGAGAGTACTGGCAGAGCAGTAAATGGGGGTAGAATGCGTGGAGAGGAAGTCGAGCCCTAGGATTACATCACGGGGTCATCTTCAAGGACGGTGACGACAAAAACTGTGGGGTGATCTGCGATGCTTACATAAGCAGAGCACATTCCTATGGCAGGTGCTGCTCCGCCTTCGGCAACACGAACTTGGTGATCCCAGGTGTAAGCACTTTTAAATGCGAAGCATTTGTTAGTGAACTACGGCGACTTTGAGCGTATCTATCTATCTATCTATCTATCTATCTATCTATCTATCTATCTATCTATCTATCTATCTATCTATCTATCTATCTATCTATCTATCTATCTATCTATCTATCTATCTATCTATCTATCTATCTATCTATCTATCTATCTATCTATCCATCTATCTATCTATCTATCTATCTATCTATCTATCTATCTATCTATCTATCTATCTATCTATCTATCTATCTATCTATCTATCTAGCCGCCTACAACTTTTGGCTCTCCTGGCCGTTTCGATAATGGAATCGATACCCAACTTGGGTATGGCATAACCTGACTGTATTAAAAACATACTTGACTAGTCATAACATGAAATTCATTACATTGGTGTCGTGAATGTCATGATTTACATTTCATAGTCCTGCAGCTCTTGCGGTGGTTTTGTTTACATGGCATGTTGCAAAACTGGTATGGTATGACATGATTGCATGGCGAACACAAGCGACAGACCCTAACATGAAAATCATGATATGCGTGTCATGTAACAACATGACTACATGCGAAGCTCATGATGCTCTCGCGGCTATTTCGCTAGCGTCACATATAAGAAACTTAGTATTACAGTACGTAAATGGATGACGAAAGTATGATACTGGTACAAACAGGATAATCATGAGATGCGTGTCATATAACAACATGACTACAAGCTACGCTCATGATGCGTTCGCGGCCGTTTCGCTAGCCTCGCATGTACCAAACTCGGTATTATGCGACACGAATGGATGACTTAGGTAAATGACACATGCACACATGATAATCACCAAACGTGTCATGTACAACGTGACTACATCTTACACTCATGATGCGCTCGCGGCCCGGTTTCACACACACCCCCTTTGGTATTACGTGACGTCAATAGATGATGAAGGTATGTGACTGGTGCAAACATGATAATCATGAGATGTGTGTCATGTAAGAGCATGACTACATGCCACAGTCAAGACGCCCACACATTTCGACATGACGCGGTGCGCGTGCTCGCTGGCGTTCATTTCGTCGCGTCACGCCGGCGTTGCCATGCTAGGCACCGGTCCTGCCACATATACCCGCAGGCGCGCGCCGCGCTGCGTTGCTTTGACGCATGCGAGTTTCAGCGCGTCCGGCGTCCCTCCATCACGAAAAGAGGGAGACGCAGTGTTGTCTGGGTAATGAATCGGCGCGAAATGCAGCATGTCGCATTTCGCACTGGTTGCCGTCAGGCCGCGCCGCCGCACGCTGGTCACTTCGGTCGCGCCTGGCGTCAGACAATAGAGTGCTGGCGTATTGCTATCGTAGCGCTGCTGTGCCCAGCGTGCGCGCGCGTCTACGCTACATTGGAGTATATTGAGCCCTTCATGACGGGCTCGCGGCCGTTTTGCTAGCTCCCAGTATACCAAATTTGGTGCTAAGTGACAGTCAATGAATGGCGAAAGTATATGACTGGTGGAAACATGATATTGCCAACACGCGTGTCACTATAAGAACATTGACAACATACCACGCTCATAGCGAGCTCGCGGTCTGTTTCGATAGCTCTACATATACTAAATTTGGTATCAAGTGAAGTGAATAGATGACGAAGGTAAACGACACATTCAAACTTGCTAATGATGGCACAGAAGTCATTTACAGCGTCATTTACTTCCACCTCGTAATGTTATGCTGAATTGAGGATGACATATCAACCTTTTTCATTCGTGCTTCGCATATCATCGACCTCCACTGTACGTGGGATCTGCCATTTTTTTTCGAGCTTGCGCCGAAAATCGTTGATCATAACGGCAAGTTCAGCCCCGGTGGCGACAAGAGCAGTCACATACACACCGTCGACTTGAACGTCGATATAGTTCTGTTTTGCCCGTATCGTCAATTGAGGACTTAGATCGGTCCAATTTAAGCAGCACCACCTCCTAAGGTTGGGGCACTTGGGTTTTTGTCGGGGAACGTCGTGGGAAAGGCGTGGCAATATGGTCGACGGGCTTCTGCATAACAAGTGTGGTGGTGGCGTTGAGGTGATGCAAAGCGGTAGTAACGAGGATTTTTCACAGGTTGCTGGTCAATAGGATTGAGGCTGGTCACATTTCGATGATCGGGACAAGCATTCAAGGTGTCAGGAAAAGTTTGCGCAGGAGGACCCCAACGTCTTTGCAATGGCGACAAATGTGCCAAATAAGGTGACAAGCGAAGCATATGGTCTTGTAATGGTCAGTTCGCCATGCGGACAAGTTGCGAAACGTTGATGGAAAGCCAGGCAGGAATGGATGTGCAGTCTTCACTTGTGGCTAGAAGTCGGTACAGGGAGGCTTCGATGTAGAGCGAAATCACATGCTGGCGATTTTGTGCCCCTTCGAAAGCTTGAATTAGCGGCCAGGGGATTGAAGGAGGTGGGTCAGGGTACGTTGGTGCTGCTGTAGCTGGAGCGAACGCTTAAAGGTCGCGCCTTACAAGTTGGCGTAACTTGATACTGGAACTGATCGACGATATGAATCGAAGCACAATAGTGTCGCTGCAGTATTCGGAAGCCGTTGGAACTAATGAGAGACGTGCCTGATTTAGCCTGTTCGATGTGTGGCATTATTTAATTATGACATCGTTAGACTACACGTCATTAAACTTAAAGAAGTTGAGAAAATTATCAGCAATAATCCTGAGGGTATGCGCAACTTTTTCAGTCTCCAACACGTTTTTTTTAATGATTTGCGGCATAGTGCGAAGACATCCTTTATTTAGGTTAATTATGCCTCGGTAGAAGTAGACAACACATTATACACCGCTTATCGACGCCAAAATTGGTTCAGCCAAAGCTCACGGATCTATTTTTCAAAGCTGTCCAAACTTGTAACATCATGCTTGTGGGCGTCAAACCAGACACGGGGCGTTCAATCGAGGTAAAAGATAACGTTCGCGATCATAAATGTCGGATCCACATATAACTGGCGCTGACACGTTCACAGAGGCTAACCATTGATCCACGTTGAAGCTCTTGCAGCCCGAGAACACACCAGGCTCTTTCAAGACGCGAATCATCACGAATGTTGTCGAGACTGTTGGGTTGCCAGGGAAGGGGTGGGATGTGAAGACCGGAGAGAATATGACCGAGTCCTGAGAGGTCATGCCACGAGAGAACACCTGCTGCGGAGTTCTGCGGCAAGGACAGGGATTCCACCAGTCCGCCAAATATGTTATGGGTAAGAGAGTAACTCGAAGGAGTAGGCACATAAATATTTACGACTGGTTAAGCGAGCAGCGCTAACGATACTGATGAACTCGCACCAGTCTATTCTTCTTGTCGTCCTTCTCTTTGTCTTATTCATGTCGACGCCACTGGTATGTAGCAATAACTTACCTAATAAAGCTCACATAGGACTATATTGCAACTATGTAGCTATAGCATCACACAACGCGCCACCTTGAAATAAAGCTTGCAGTACAACCTAAATGAAACGGAATACATTAATTATGATCGAACTTTGCGTGAATTTTTTATTACCGATACAGGTTGGGGTGGTGTAACCCACCTCCTTGTTAATTAGGCAACCGTGTTGACCGATCCTCTTGAGTGACATTATAATATTTCATGCCGTTTCTTTGACTGGTTGGGCCAGCCTCGCTGGAGATGTTCACATCATATCCTCTCCTACGTATAATTTAAAGAAAAACTCCTTCATTGAAAAACCAGCTGAGAATATAGCTTTCTTCGTCCCTACCGCATAAAAATTGACGTTTGTGGGAGTTTGTACGTGAACTTTAGATGGAATGGAGCTTAACTAACGACGAGCAAAATGCCGCAAGAAATACGGTACAGTCCCCGTGACCCTTAGTAATCAGTGACAGCTCTGCCCAGCGTTCCTTCCTGTCTTGAGTGTACCCTTTTTTAATGCCATAGCGTAAGAGAGCTCGTGTCGCAGAAATTCCGCCGTTGTCGTCAGCCCCGTAGGTTGTGAGAAAAAAATCGTCCGTGAGCGAAAAAGAAAGTTACAAAGAGTACCATGAGAGGCCGCTACTTGTCCACGCGTGCGTGCTCGATCACACTGAAGAAACCACGCATGCAAAAAAAAAAGTGCTCAAGGTCACAAGGCGCGGGTAATGTAGTTTCTTTGGCCCTGCCTCCACCCCCCCCCCCTCCTACTTAGCTTCCAGTGCTTTTGTCGGAACGAGAGAAGAGATTATGCAATGGCAGCATGCGACAAACTTCTGTACCTCCACTCGCACTGTTCGGATTCTCAAAATTTTCGTGGTGTTGAATTCGTCAGGCAATAAGCTCTTCAGTCAATTCATTCCTTCTATGGTTACTTGAAAAAGCGTGTCATGGCCCCATTAACCCATTTTGTTCGACAGGTGTCACGACGAAAACGAGCCCATTGGCTATTTGTAGGAGCATTTGGGAGGCCTCAAACTACGTCAAAAAAGGTCGGGATAGTGCAGCCATCGCCGTTAAAAACACACAGGAACTTTTAAACGGCTCTAAAATTGGACAAATATGTCCATTAGCGCGAAACATATCATGCCTTTTCAGATGCCTCGATCAGGCAAACAGCAAACGGTAGATAATGTTCTGCAATCTGTGAGGCATTGTGAGACTCTTTATGGCCTCCGAGATAGCGAGCGCATGGCGTGTGTGTTGGAGGCCACGCGACTCTCGCTTTATATCAAAAACCTGTATGTAGCATTCGCGCGCGCACGCTGGTACAATCTAATGTGAGCGTGCGTGTGTGTGGGTGTACATAACAAAACTTTTAATAAGTATGCACTTAGTGGTTGAAGGGTGCACTAGGAGCCGGATTTCGCTATCGCGTTCAACTTTTAAAGGCGAACCTTAATGGTCCCCCACTTTTTTGCTACTTTCTAAACATGTTTACATGTCCCATATAGTGTTGCTTTGCACGGTAAAACTAGTCCCTTCGGAATATTTGTGTGTTTCACAGCATTGCATACTGCCATAGCAGGAGAGTTAACCTTTTAATTCCACCATGGCCCCTTTTGATCAAGTAGCGAGATAGAGTGGGTGGTGCTCATTCAGTGCTGTAGGGGACATGTAATGTGAGCAACAAGCCAGGGGAATCAGATGTGGAAGTGCTTTAGCGTCTGAAATCCAAGACATTATAACACATATATTCTATGCGGCCTTTGGCATTGCCTAGAAGGCATCCGAATGTTCAACCACATCCTCACATTGAGCGCTGTCATCCTTACTATTAGCGCAGTTTCTTTTCTTCAATCGCATACATGTGGAAGACAAGTGCGATTGCGATACCACAGTAAGAAGTCGCATTGTTACTACCAATTTGCAGAGAATACCAATGCCTTTGAACTTAGTAGCGTATGCTTTCTACATGCGGGAAAGCAGCTCATTGCGTAGGCAGATATTACCTAAAAAGCTAAGCGAGCGAGTGCGGACAGGTGCATGAATAAACAAGACATGCCGGAAGACCCCCGTTTTGCTGTTCTGTTTGTATTGTTTACGCTGTTGACGCACACTCCTTTGAGTAACACAGTTTTTTGCCTAATTGCTTAAGACGTAGTTATTGCAGGAAAATAAAAAAATCTAAGCATCAATAATATATTTTTTGCGTCTTAAATATTTTTGTCTTTCCTTATTCTGCTGTAGTATCAAAAAGATGCGCCATGTTTTGTATCTTTTCTTTTGTGTATTCGTTTTTTTGGGAAGAGAGGGGGAATAATGTGCTGATTTGAAGGAAATAGGATATACTTACACCCTTCGTACGTTAACCACTTACCACCATAATATATATATATATATATATATAATATATATATATATATATATATATATAAATATATATATATTTATATATTATATATATATACACAAGTGCTGCCATCGCGGCTTCAGCGTGGATGGAGCTGTGCATACTGAACTGTCTGCTAGCGAAACTGGTTCTTCCAGAGTGAATCAGATAACATAGGTGTGGACTGCCACAAAAATTTAGAATAATAAGTACCTGAGAAGCTCCTTAGGCCCTTCGATCTAAAGATGGTGGACCAAAGTGACCAATTTAAAACCTAAAAAAAGGTAAATCAAGTAATTACTTCAGTCGCAGAAAGCCCCCAGTTGTTTCTGTGACCTGAGATTATCAAGTGGTCAATCTAGGAGATTGCTGCAACGTATTCTGGCGTTCACTATGAACTGCAACGCTAGAGCATTGGCCAAAGTAATGATGACTCCGGCTTCACATACCCCAGCCCTCAAGGGAAAAGTTTGCAGCATATCCACGGAGTGAATGATGGAGAGTGGGGCGAAGCATTCGTCCGTCCATGCGTCCGTCTGTGTGACCGTCCATGCGTCTGTTCGTGCGCCCGTCCATGCGTTCGTTCATGCATCCGCCCCTGCGTCCGTTCATGCGTCCATCCATGCATCTGTGTGAATGTCCGTTCGTCCATCTATTCAACACTCCAAGTCCCACCATCTCGCATCTTTTTATCATATATTCCCCATATAGAAGCACCGCCATTCAGTGGACATTCCAAGGACTAAACGAGAAGTGGCAAACGCACACTTTCTTACGGCTTGCGCTTCGGGTCTACTTCCCACCTTCAACCACCTTGAGCTCATGGTATATACTAGTTCACTATTCATGGCACTGCGGCCCAATGCTCGCTAAACCTTTCTAAAACCAAGGAGGTTACGCCCAGCGAGTATAACGTAGCAACCTTTTCCTGTCAGATAGTGTTCAATGTACATGCCAGTGGCTGCTAATGTGAAATGAGAGACAGGAGGATTCAGCTTTTAATTTCTTACGGCTTGCGCTTCGTATCTGCTTCCCCCCTTTAACCACCTAGAATTCATTCATGGTATATACTAGTTCATTGTATTCACGGTCCTGCGGCTCAACGCTCGCTAAACCTTTCTAAAACTAAGGAGGTTACACCCAGCGAGTATAATGTACCAACCCTTTCTTGTCTAATGGGGCTCAATGTACATGCCAATGGCTGCTAATGGGGATTGCAGCGTGCGCGTTGACTAAAAGCCGAATACTCCTGTCTCTCATTCCCCATTAGCAGCCATTGGCATGTACATTGAGCACTATTTTTTATTGTTAAACAACGCACAGAAGAAATCTCTCACCGACACCACCTTGGAGGTCAAAATTTTATACTTGGCACCACCTTGCAGGTCAAAGCGTAAGACTGGTTACATACTACGACGGGACGCGGGACGAACAGGTGCCGCTATAAGGAGCTTCGCCCCTAAAGGAAATGTTGCAGTGCAAATGACACTCCGCGAAGCGGACACGAATGACAGCGACTCACCAGAAGACACTCTAAACGAAATCTTACGTCTCACGCGAGAAAACCACGATAACATCGACACGCTGTCACGCCGGGTGGAAGCACTAGAGCAAAAAGCCACCATAAAAGCTAAAACCAAAGCCAGAACAGTAGTTTCTGTGGATCCTACGGCAAATCTGCCTGGGCCACCAAATTCAATGTAATCATCATGGCTTCCACAACCCAAAACACGTTAGAAATTTGGCAGTGGAATTGCGCTAGCTTCGCGACCCGTAAAACCCCACTGCTGCAGTACATTAAAGCGCAACCCAAGAAGCCTCATGTAATATTACTGCAGGAGACCCTTTGTGATACTCTCACATTATCGGGTTACCACCCCATCTCACAACGAGGGGATACCAAGAGAGGTATAGCCACGCTGATTAGCAAGAAATTTGCTCACATAGTACATGAGGTATTACCCACCCGCAGCCGCCTGGAAGCGATACTCGTCGAACTCGTACCAAACCGTTTTTTAAAACAAAGCGTTTTTATCCTTAACGTTTACAGCTCCCCGTCAGACTACAGACAGTCCTTCCACGCGCTCTTAACTAAAGCCACAACGCTCGCGCGAAACTCTCCGCTTGTTATAGCAGGCGACTTCAATGCCCCCCACCCGTCATGGGGTTACCCCCAGGCAACGGCTAAAGGCACTAACCTCACGCGAGCAATTGACGACTTGTCCCTCACACTCATCACAGATCACCGATTCCCTACGAGACTTGGAACATCGGTACAACGCGACACTACGCCGGACTTGGTATTTACCCGTAACGTCACAGGCCACACCTGGACCAATACGCAGGAAAATCTGGGCAGCGATCACTTCATCATACGAACCGAACTACCCAACGCATCAGCCCCACCCCGTACATTCACGCTGACGGACTGGGATGCCTTCCGCACCCTCCGCAAAAACAACACAAAGGAATACAACACATTCATCGAACTACTCACCTCACTTCAGGAAGACATAGCCAAAACAACGAAAACAATACAAACAGAACTCGAGGTCCCGAGAATGGACCCACACCTCGCACATTTGCTCGAGGCAAAAGCGTCAATACTCGCGCGCTGGAAAACACAACGACTAAACAGACGCTTACGAAAACGTCTATCAATACTGAACCAAGACATTGCCAAATATTGCACGGAGCTCACACGACTCCAATGGCATGAACTCTGCTCGGCGGTCGACGGCCGCATGCGAACTGGGGGTAAATGGAACCTCCTAAAATACATGCTGGACGACTGCGAAACAAAAAACAACCAGAGTCATGCCATAGACCGGCTCCTACACTCGCACAAAAAGATGGGAGGAACAAACTCATCCTTTCTTGAAGAAATCTCCAAACGTCACCTCCCCTTAAACACAGCACAACCCACCGACTACCCAGAAATAGAATGCGAAACGATACCCGAACTCGACGAACCCTTCACGGAGTCAGAAATTCGGGAGGCATTACACAACCTCAACAGCAGATCAGCCCCCGGTCCTGACAAGGTAACCAACCGCCTGTTGCGAAATTTAGACGACCAAGCCATCACACTACTCACAAAAGACATTAATTACATGTGGGAAACTGGCCAGGTACCTGAACAATGGCGCACGGCCACGGTAATCCTTCTCTCAAAGCCAGGTAAACCACTCAACTTCGACAATCTACGCCCGATTTCCCTAACCTCATGCATAGGAAAAGCAGCTGAACATGTCATCCTAAATCGTGTATCGCGCTACATAGAGGATCACGAACTCTTTCCGTTCAACATGGTCGGGTTCCGTCCGCACCTTTCAACACAAGACGTCATGCTATTACTAAAGAAACAGATCTTCGACTCAAAAACGAGAGATGTTCGTGGCATTCTCGCCCTAGACCTCACTAAAGCATTCGACAGCGTCTCACACCGCTTTATACTGGAATCCATTGCCAGCCTTGGTCTCGGTAAAAGATTCCAGGCGTACATTCGTTCTTTTCTGCAAAATCGAACAGCTCAGCTGCATTTATCGCAACTTACATCCGATACTTACACATTAGGTTCCAACGGGACACCACAAGGGGCAGTCATTTCTCCACTCCTTTTTAACATAGTAATGAAGGGACTATCTGACAAACTCCGCGACATCCCAAACATAAACCATGCTATATACGCAGATGACATCACCATCTGGTGCCCAGGAGGCTCATTGGCGGAGTTGGAGCAAGCCCTTCAAACTGCTCTCGATACCACAGAAGCCTACTTAAAAAACACTGGACTTCGTTTGTCGCCCACAAAATCAGAGTTGTTACTGTACCGGCAATCTCGCCAAGGCGTTCGTAACTTAACACCCTTAGGTGATCTACCCATAGCGCTACACGCCAAAGATGGGCAGCGAATACCCCGAGTGGACTCCATACGCATTCTCGGCCTCCTCGTCGAGGCCACTGGCTGTCATGCAAGAACAATTAAACATATCACAGCAAAAACAGAGAACATGCTCCGACTCATTCAGCGAGTCTCGGGTCGTAGACGAGGCCTTGGAGAGGCCAACCTTCTGCGCATATACCACGCGTTCCTAATGAGTCACATCAATTACGTCGCCTCTGCCCACAACTGGACGAAGGTAGAAAAGACGAAACTAAACACACTCATGCGCAAAAGCATTAAACAAGTCCTTGGTTTGCCTCAAAACACGAGCACTTCCCGTCTCGACCAACTAGGCATGCACAACGGCATCGATGAAGTGATCGAGGCCCAGACCACGGCCCAAGTGATCCGCCTCTCCTCCTCCAAGGCAGGCCGCCGACTTCTAAGCGAGGCCGGCATGTCCCCACACCCCTGCCTTGAACGCGCAGTAACCCTCCCCAGAGTTGTCCGAGCTACTTACATGGTAACCCCATTTCCGCGAAATGTCCACCCACAACACAACGAAGGCAGACGGCTGGCCCGCGCTCGCGCGATCCTAAACCGTACCGCCGCGAATCGCAACTCTACCGCATTCGTCGACGCAGCGCAATACGGTAACTCCTCCTCTTTCGCACTCGCGGTAGTAGATGGCGACGGAGCCCTACGCTCAGCCGCCTCGGTTAGGCTATCAACAAGCGCCATAGCCGAACAAGTTGCTATAGCTTTAGCGATGACCGACCCCTCACTCACTAATGTCTTCACAGACTCTCGCGCCGCCATTCGGGCTTACGAAACCGGCAACATCGCTCCAGAAGCAGCCCGCATTTTACAAACACGGAAATATACGGGCTCGCACTACCTCTCTTGGTTCCCTGCCCACATGGGCAAAGACGTTCACCCACAACAACCCAACCTCAACGAAATGGCTCATGATCGAGCACGAGA
This sequence comes from Rhipicephalus microplus, assembly GCF_013339725.1. Taxonomy (NCBI): domain Eukaryota; kingdom Metazoa; phylum Arthropoda; class Arachnida; order Ixodida; family Ixodidae; genus Rhipicephalus; species Rhipicephalus microplus. The sequence continues at coordinate 198,815 of NW_023611137.1, forward strand.
ACTGACCCGCCGTGACGATCAATCAGCCACCGAAGAGCTGGGCCCAGACGTGCAGTTTAATGACCCACTACTCACCTTCCATGAAATTACCTCCCACTACCGACACAACAGAAGCCGATACCCTTTACCCCATTCAAAACTAGAACGCGCGCAAGAAGTAGCCTTTAGAATGTTACAAACGAGATCGTACCCATCACGGGGCCGACTCAGCCATTATAACTCAGACATAAATTCACAGTGCCCAGATTGCACAGAAGTGTACTGTTCACTCGCGCACATGCTCTGGCAATGTCCCGCGTTACCTCAGGGACCTCTCACCAGTGAGTCCGACTGGGAGGAGGCACTCAGGAGCCCCAATCTCCGAAACCAACTTAAGGCAGTCCAGAGGGCCCAAGAACTGGCGGAACGCCACCACGTTCCCGCCCCGACTCGGGCGTCGCCTACGGTAGCGGCTGCTAGGATGTCCCACGTGGGCACCCTGGTGGCTTAAACTCCTCAGGACCATATATTAAAGTTCTTGACTGACTGACTGCAAATGACAGACGCTGCTTCTTTGTCTGTATATGCGTGTGTCATTGAAGTATAGCAGGGGAAGATGTGTTTTACCAACGCCTCCTAGAAACATTATGCCTGTAACGTCGCTATCTTTTCAAGTGTGAGCCTCCTGCCAGCACTTATTCTCGGAGGCCATGCCTCCTGCCTTGTGTTGCAATCGGCCGCCGCATGAGACCGCTCGCTTTCGTACCACTCAGTCACTTGACATTACCGTACCGCTTTGTCATGTGCTACGATGGCTGCTCTGAGGCAACTGTGAGAGCATTGCTGTTTTCGCAGGCGGCGGCCGTCAGAGACGCTTTTCTCCGTACCGAAGGAAGAGAGTCAAATCAGAGGGTAGAGCAGCGCGTTCCCGGCTCACATTCCAGGCATAATTTTTTTAGGAGGCGTTGGTTTTACACAAATGAAGACCAATGATTTAAATGATCTGGAAACAAACTACAGACTGCGTTCAGAAGACATGTCAGGTTGTAAATTTAAAAAGCTTATGGACGATTGTATATTGTGTTTGTTCAGTCTGTTCTTTTGTACTTAAGCAACGCAAAATCAACTATGCCACGAATTGGTACCAGCTTTACAAGAAGTATTGCATCGTTGCTTCGTGAAATAATGAAGTTGACGCTGTGCTCCTAACTGGGGCCTTGTCATGTTTGTTTTGTGACCTTCGGTAGTATTGGAGTGTGTACAAAATTCATTGTTTTCATGAACACGAAGAGAAATATAAAAATTGATGCAAGAAAAAAGTGGCGATAAGTTGTTACTTCTTTATACAATCAGACGCGTGGTGTAAAATCGAAATATCCTACATAATCCCGTAAATCATGTGTTCTATGCTCGCTGGAAGGATCGCGTTTGTCCCCAATGAACGCGGCTCAAGCAGAAAACGGGTTGCGTCTACACAACCCAAAAGAAGCATCGAGATACAAGTCAAAGGGAGTTCTTCGTGGGACTCGATTTCATTCACCGACATAGTGTAGTCGACCCATGTAGGTCATGTTATATCTTGATACGGGATTCGCATGTTATTGATACGTATCTAAGTATCACGTTCTTAATGCACGTTATGTGTTGCAGGTACACTAACGTGTCTCGTCCACTTTTCCGGGTGTCCTTGATTGTATCTTTGTTTGTTTGTTTGTTCGTCATTTAGTCAGGCCGAGCCTCATGCCACTAGAGTTGACTTATAGCACCACATCGTGTATCATTCGTATTTGTAGCAATCGCATTCAGTGGTTGCTTAGTACTCTGTCCAAAGTTGTACTTAAGGTTATTTCTTATCAATACCTTAGCTTATGCAGTCTCTTACGTATACGACACACCTCCAAGCCTCATTACGATGTGAAAAAATATTTGACAATGACTTCGCAGTAAGTAATCACCTTTTTTGTGTTTAACTGTCTTAAAATTTATTAGAAGGCAGACAGGTCCACCTGAGCTCATTCGCTTTATAGAGAAAAATAAATAAAATAAAGAGACAGGGAGGTTAACCTAGAAGAACTGGTTTGCTGACTTGTACAGGTGTGGGAAAAAGGTTCGAAAAAGTATTGGGATAGAGAGATATATTATAAATTAGAAAACAAAATTCACACGCGCCCACATTCAGGGAGTTCCGATCACAGTCGTTTGGACTGGCCGGTTGAACACAAAAAGGGCAGGAGCGGCTTTACAGCTTTCTTCTGCTACATAATGTTCTGTCGGTAGCGCAGGACTCTTTCTTCCGAAAGTGTCTGGTTGTCCTGCTCTTTACACAGGGGAGGAGAAACAGGGGAAAGAAAGAGGAGTGAAGGTTAATAATGAAATCCTGCGGATCAGTCCACGTTCGACTGGTAACAAGTTTCATCGAAAGAATTGCATCGCACCGTATTTACTTCAATGTCATGTCAGTTATTTACGATGAAAGCTGTTATGCTATCACTAATTGGGTAACGTGTAGGCCGTAGATGTCCCCTGCCACCACTGCTGGTGTCCATAACCACAATCGCCAGAACTAAAAAAAAACAGGTAAATAAAAACCACCAAACACAATCAGATTCATAGCCGGGTTCTTGTGTGCCAGCCCAGTATTCTATCAAGAAGGCACGCCTGAGCTCAGAACTCCACTGCAAACAGGCCTTAGGCAGGCGTGATGTTGGGAAAGAATTTCATTGATATGAGTAATATAGCGTTTCAAAACAGAAAAAGAAGAACCAGGGGTCACGTAATGTGAATTGCGCTAGAAGTGGGGCATCGAAAGTTCCAACCATTTACGAAGCCTTGATCTTTTCTGCCTAATAACTGTGGCAATACCCACTGTAGGATATTCTGGGGATAACAAAAGTTTCTAACATAATTTTTCGTCGTCACCAGCCACAGCACGAAAAATTGTCCAAAGCTTGTTGCAAGTGTGCAGCTGTCACCTTTATTCTCTGAAGAAAGACAAAGGATGGCATAATAAATGCCTGCCTACAACCCCGTGAATAATGGCGTAGTTGACGTAGTGGGTACCCTGCAAATGTGCTTGCAGCAGCTATCCAAACAGTGTTAAAAAGAAGCTCTGAAATGCTACTCTACAACTTTCGCTTTTACAGTGCAGTGCGTTCAACGCAAGCTTGGCGGTTCTTTTTCTTCATATTTTTCCTACCAGAAATCGGCCCTCACGTTGCAATCGTGTTCGTGTTACAATCGAGGAAATACGCTGCCCTCCTTCCCTCAGACGCTTCTAATAAAACATTCTTGAACGCTGTTGTCATACCAGTAGTGTCATCACCTTACCTTAAGCGACGTCCAGTGAACGTTGGGAAAGCTGCAGCAGATTCCCGGAGCGACGCGTGGGCTCCATCGACTGCTCTGGAGTGTAGGTTGGCTGATAGGATAAACTCTGCATACCGATTGGAGATTTCAGCTGATGATCAGCTCTATGACAACCATTGTGGTCACTCAGCTATCATTTTCTCCTGGTAGTAGCAAATTAGTTTATGGAAAATGTATTTTACAGGGTGCAAGAGAAACGTTCGTTAGAGAGGTTCACACAAAATTGTAACGTAAAGAGTGTAGTACTATAGCTGACATCGTGAAAAAAAAGAAACAACAGCGCTACGAGAAACATTGCTATGACGTATTAGATAAAAGATAAACAAAAACACCACGTTGGCGAACGTGCACAACGAATTTAACTATGAGTTGTAATATTTGCACAAGACACCTGCTCGAAAAGTACAGATTAAATAGAGACACTAATATATGCATCTTCATGAAAACAAATTATAGAAGAAAACAAAAAAACTTTCAATTCTTATGTTACCCAATTTTTTATGGTTACCATTAGAAAAATTTCGACCACCAGATAACCCTCAATGTCTCAATATCAGTATGTGTGGCATAAAACACAGCAGTAAAGTAGGCGTTGCTCACGACAACTTATCGAATGAAACTTATGCATACGTACTGTATAGCGCTATACTTTGTCGCCGTCGTACGCAATGCGTTAGGTCTGACTGTGCATAACAATTCTCAAATAACCACTCCGAACGTTCCCCAGTTCCAGGGGCAAGAAGGTAACTCCAAGCCCTTATAGAATTCTCGTATAATAAAGCATTTCGCTAAGCACAGCACGTTAGGAAATAATTTGTACAACCGGTGTGTAGATGATAAGACATTAGCAGTTATATCGAAGAACTGAGCAAGGAACTGTCGTAACGTGATGTTCTTGTTCTTGTTCACCTACTGCCTGTGGCGATTAAACGTGGTTTCATCTTCGTCTTCTCTGCGTTTTCTGCTTGGCTATATTTGTTATATTTTCAAATGGTCCATTTTCTTTCTCTCCAGCAAAACGACGAGATGGCACACGCAGAATATAGTTCGTAGTTTGAACAATATTCCCTATTAAGTTCACGCGCAAGAAACCACGATTACGTTATAAGGCCCGCCATAGGGTGACTTCGGATCATCACTTTTGAGTACTTGATAATCTTTAGGTCATTTCAACAGACACTTACTCAAAGCACACCTACGCTATTCGATGAATTGAAACGCAATGAAGGACTCCGCAAAATAGCTGACACGCAAAACAAAGCACTTTGTCTTGTGTGTCTCTTCTTTTTTTGTGCTGTTCATTGTGCCTCATTTGATCAAGTATGAATTACCGTCTGACCAAACATCTACTCTTCAAAAGTACCTATGCTTTTGCTCACTGCGCCTACAAAAGTGTGGACGCTATGACAACAAATGGGGTCGGCAATATAGACAAATATAGTTATATGTATTTTTCGGCCAGCAAAAGACGCAATTACCACGCTAAATATGTTTGAACACTTCCTTATTGCTGACACGTGCCTCCTGGTTGAAGACGAAGTCCAGTAACTAACGTGGCCGAAATCCTTTGTCCTGTCGTGCTTCAAGACAGTCATGTGGTTTATTTCGAAGTTCGAGTAGAATTAACGCATCGCGTTCTGCCGTCGTTAAGGCCAAGCTTTTATTGTCATCGGCGTTTCTTGCTTTTTGAGCCAAGAAGTGTGCAACCTCCTGTATCTGAAAAAATTCCCGTTGCTCACAGATAAAAACCGTAATTTGCTATCTACTAGTCAGTACATATTTGCATAATAATATTTATACACAGGACTGAATACTGATTAGCGATTGCACCATCATAAACAGTAGATTACAGTATGAAGCATAATGGAACATTTGCAAATATATTTCCGTGTTTTCTCTCCGAGACTGCACTTATCATTTGCATATGGTAATTTAGAGGACATTTATTCATAGCCTAAACTAAATACGGTAAAGATAATTCATGAATCATGAATCATTGCATGAAACCGTGAAACGACGCAAAGCGGTGCCACCTTTTTCATGTTTCCAGTTCACGTGCCATAAAAATGACAATTATGATGTTGCTGAGCAAACCAATGTGAAAGAAAATATGTTAATACTTGCATGACGCATTTGCTACCACTACATCCATTTATTACACTGACGAGCAGTGACAATCCTGCTTGTTAAAATCATTCTTGTGCAGAGACAAAATTTTACACGCGCCTTCATAAAGCAAATTTATTGATGATAATACAGCCTTAGTGATCTAATCTTCAAGTCAATGGCATAAAAATCTGTATCTTCCTTTAGTTTTTGCAATTTTTAAATGTAATGGCATGGAGCAAAATTATATGCAGGCTTTGGATTAAAATTTGGATTGCACTAGCTTTTGAAATAAGAAATGTGTTAAAACTTCTCAAAAGTACTAGAAAATCACTATATAGGAGATTTTACTCATTTGTGAATCTCATGTGATCTTAAGTGCGACAAAAAATTCTTATTTTTAATAAGTTATGTACATGTTAGTTAGTATTCTTCTTTTCTGTGATTATTGTTTTGTGCTTATTCTTGCGTGCTCTATGCGTTGCTAAAAAGTCAAGAAATTGAAACCATTGATTTTCTGCCCAAATGTGGCCTGTCGAACTGTCACGAAAGACTTCATGTGAGATGGCTATCACATCAACACAAGGACTTAACATCCCCAAGCTACGTGATCAGGATACACTATTTTATGAGCATAAATTGATTCCCAGTGCCACTCGTAGGCCCAGTAGAGATTACGCTGTGACTGCAGGCAGACAGACGGGCGGGCAGGCAAAGAACTTTATTGGAATCTAGAGACGATGCTTTATTCCCGATAGAGGGTGACATCGGTGGGCCGCATCCATGATGGGGTGGAAAGACGCGTCTCCTAGACCATGTCATGGGCTCTCTGAATAGTCTTTAGGTGGTCTTCTTTTTTGTTGCTATTGAGCGGAAATCGCCAGTGCTCCTCTGTAGAGGAAGACCTGGGGCTCCCACGCAGAGCAACACCTTGCCACAGCATGCGTTCTAAAGTGTAACGCGTGTTAGTGAGGGCAGCCTGGCTCTAACAGCCAAGAACTCACCCGAGTCCATACTTCAGAAGACATATCCAGAAAGTGAGGTGCAATGAATTTCGAAAAGTGACTTCGCTGCTGTTCAAAATTTGCTTTGGCAGAGTCCTATGTTTTTAACTGACAGCGATACCAAAAGAGTGTGCTATCGACAAGTACTTCCCAGAGTAGTTCTTTCAGGTCTGGTGTATGCCGTCGTAAAGGTGAACAATGCGGTGGTAATGTTGGCTGTCCAGACTTGGAAGCCACCTTCATCAACCTAAGGATTAATCTTCCGGACATCGTTGAAGTTCACCATAAGATACATCTCTATTGGTTTCCTCACCTTCAAGCTGACGAAAAAACCAGTCTTTAAACAATATTACTTCTTTCGCAAATTCAAAATGTGATTCAAAATGTGATCTTATTGAAGAGCGGTACGATGCGTATCAGTTGCGCTCCATTTGACGAATTTAGTACGACTTAGAACGAAACGCAAAAGTATTGATTGGGCATGGTACATCCCGCAAACTCACAACACCAGCTATGCTGCGCAACCTATTGATGATTGCAGTACCAAGCATGCTCTCAATCCCAAGAGTAAAGCGCGAAATGTCATGGGGTAAGCAACAAACCAATACTAAAGGACTGAGAAACTCGAGCTTATTACAGGCACGTCGAAGTAGTTTCACCAGAGGTCGCGTTTCTAATCGTATTCCCGCGTTACCTCGTGAATGGGAAAAAGCAATCTTTCTGGAAGGCTGCCGGTTGCCATAGCAACGTCGAAGCCTCAGATCACACGTAGCAGCCGCGCCAATATACGAGAGCTTGAAATGGCGCAAGGCACACTGGCGCATAACAAGATTGAAAAAAAGGGGAAAACGAGTGTAACAGTGTAATTCTATTAGAACAAAATCCGACAGACGGGTTGGCCAAGCGGATGGTAATCCATTATAAACAATGATGTTGACTTATATAAAAAAACCCAAAGAGGAAGGAGTGTGCGTGAACATAAATGCGTGATCGCTTCTACAGCGGCAGACAGTCAGGCAGATGCAAGGGGGCATTGCTTCATGGTACGGACGAAGCCAACATTGTAATGTTATATAGGTCTGTCTATCCTTTTTGTTCAGGTTACCGTTTCTCCGGAACACCTGTATGAGCATTGTAACGTTGAAAGGAGTTGACATGCTAGCGCTATTATTTCAAAGGTAAATGAATGTGCGATGAGTAATATATATCAATAACTACGCGTCTCCTGAAAACACCAGAACGAAAGATGTTTTTGCAGTACAAAAAGTGCATAACATTTAGAAGCTCGGTAATGCTTCCCACTTCAGTGGTCTCCAGTTTTTGTGAGAACACTTAATCGATATATTAATCGATGATTGATCTCCGTGACTGTGTTAAACCGCTCTCAGTACGACGTACTCGTCATGGTCATGAACATGCTCTAACCCCAATTTTTGCCCGATCAAATGCTTTTAAATATAGTTTTTTTCCTAGAACTGTCGATGACATCTTTCATTCTGATAAGTTTCTTGGTGACCTTGAGCGTCACCTTCTTTCTTAACCTTTTATTTCTTTTGTATTGTTGTCTGTTGTTTTCTTCAACTACGTTTTGATGTATCCACTCCTGCTTGGGCCAGCACATTGGCCTGCAGTATTGTGAAATAAATAAATAAATATGTTGCAGTCTGCCAATATTTTCATACGTCACATAGAACTATTGACGTTTTATGTCGATTCATAATGCCAACAGCTCTTTTTTAATGTACTCCGATCACAAGTCACATGACCTCTTGAAAATAGGTATCCACAATTTGTTCTTGCAGAACTTCACGAAAAACACCTGATCACTAAATTCTGTTTCAGAAACAGCTTAGTGATCGCAGTACTGACGCTTCGCCAGGTCGCCGACCACTAAATGAAGCGTAGCCTCTAACGCAGAACTTTCGACTTTGTATTTAGCAATGGAATGAACCAAGAGCTCAAACGAAACTCAAGAGTATTTCATGTATTCGCCTAAAACTACTCGAAGGAGGAAGAACATCGACATCGTCATCTTACTCACAGTTGACCGAATATACGTTAAAATTGTATCTCGACACAATACACGATACTCAGACAAGAAGTATCTGAGATACAGATACAAGATACTACCGCAGTGATTGTATTCAATAGGATAGTTGAGAATTGTGTATTAAGATACATCAATAAATTCATAAGCTTGTGTTAATAAATGCATATTATCTAGCAGCAAATACCTCTGCCAAAAATTCATGCTCAAAAATTTCTCAATTGCAGTAAATTTGATTTCATTTGAAAGAAGTGGTAGTGCTTTAAAAGCTTCGTCCTTCCCGCTCGCTTCATTCTGATAACATGTATTGTTTTTTTTCAATAAACACTTCATTAACAGTGGTTCTTCTGTGTCATTTTATAAAGTTTATAAGAGTTTCTGCTGAACCTACCGAAAAGCTAGCGGGTGCAAGGGCATTTAATCACAAGAACTTTGATAAAGCTTTCTTACGACGGCGCAAATAACAAGTTGCAGCTTCACCTTATCCGTAAGAGAACCATTGCGCAATTAGGGACTGCCGTACCGGTCTGAAGCAGCAGCAACGTTGTTAGCGCCACCTTTTTCATTTTATAACTTATACATGGAGTACAGGAAACTGCAATGTCTTTTCATATTCTAATTATCTGCCGGCGCAAAACATTCGTGATCGATGTACTGTCTAATGTGCTGTGTTTGGACAATGTTTCTTCATCGAGGGATCATGTGCATCCGATATACGTCTCACGTGTACTGTGTTATCACGTGGTAATCACGATCAAGAAAGTGGCAGTCTACAAAACTTCTCACTGGGATAACGTGTGGCCAGGAAAAAACTAACTCAAACTACAAGTAGAGCAAGCGTTATGCTGATGGCGGTGAACCAAGTCATCAGACGTCGCTTCCCGTACTATCGGTGGAGCGCGTCGTCTTCATACATCCGTGATCGAAGGATGAAGCGTTATCGATTATCGATGATGTCCTTGTAAGCACGCAAATAAACTAGAATAGCTGTGTCCTCCGCCTATTCCTAACGGAGCCATTTGAAACAATCACGAAGCTTTCAAACAATAGAGTGCAACTCACTCCAACAGTATTTTTTTCACCGGGTAAATCAGATTAAACCATAATAAATAGCAGCGTGGTACAGTATAGCTGAACAAAACGTCGCAATGTACCGCCGCTATTGGCGCTGTTACCACCTATAGCTTCTATCACCTGCTGAGTAGTAACAGTAAAAAAAAGCGTGGCCTAAGAAGGGCAACGAGATGAGCAATACAGGAAGGTGGTTAAGAATCGAATTTATGGCAAACAAGTATAAAACACAATTCAGGCAACACCCCTATAGTAGCTATGGCAGTATGGCATGAAGGATTGTCTATTTGCTGCTTAAATCTGGGCGATTGAAATTTTCGTGTCTATAGAAAATTGCATGACCAGGCCGTTGAGACAATTCATAAGAAAAGTTAAGCAATTTGTATAACATTATTTCTCGATTCGCCTTCCTATACAAAGTTTAAAAGGCTCATAATATTTTCCTTTAATAAAATGAAAACTCAATTTTGCTCTTTTGCTCAGTGGTCAACAAGTAGGGGTCAACGAACGAAAAGTGATGCCGATGATTGTTTCCCAAAGTAAACCACAATTTATTTTTGCCATAAATGGGTTTCAAATAATTGTGGCCACTACAACACTCACAGAAAATCTCGATTTAGTGCAGCCTAACATGTTACCTTGATGTGCACGTAGTTCACTAGTTGCTGCTTTTGTAAGTTTTACTTTGCCCTCAGACCATGGTGACAACATATCACTCGCAACAGCATCAAATAAGTTGTTTTCCGATTGACGACTGAGATATACTGTGCCACACAGGAGACAGCTTGGTGCCGTACTGGTTGGTACCGTATACTCCAAGGACGCCCACTTGATTATATACTTGTTCTCAGCATCACCTTGTCAGAAGAGTTTCGGCTTACTGTAACTGCAAGCTCAAGTGAAATATATATATGAAAGCAGCAGCAGAAATAACTCCGACATTTGAAAGTTCCAATCAGTCAGCTTATTTTGACAGCTCCTTGCAAAATACATATTGCAAAGAGCAGACCAGAAAAAGCAATCAGTAAACATTCCTAGGTAATAACCAGAATGCAAATGACGCACTGGGAAAAAAGCAATTGTGCTAAGAACCTTCAGTAGCGACGATACAGCAGCATCAGAATTCGCACAATAGATGACGCTCCGGTTTGAGCATGCAGCGCAGGACAGTGTCTAAGAGCAAGCTTGATGAAACTGGCTCAACTAGAAAGAAACATTTGGCATCGCCTCTGCATGATTCACTGGTACCACAGCATCACGTACATTTAGTGAAGCGTAAAAAACACTCGTATTTCTTTTTATTTGGTCATAGTGATTTATTGCCAGCGGCGCGTGATTAGCACTGCAGTCTCTAGAGTTAGGTATTTACGCATTTTAAAAATAAAGTAACACACTACCTAAAGGCCCCTTCTTGATTTTGTGCAATAGTATCGTATTATTTGATTTTATTTGGCAATCTCAGCCCCTATGAAAGCAAAAAGCAGGTCAAGATGGCTGATCGCTTACAACGGGCTAAATATTCACAATTCTACTGAATGTGATGACAGCAGCAAAATGACAGACAGGCAGATCAAAGTCTGAGTTTATCTATCCCAAGAAAGAATCGTCCTTAAAAAAATCTAGAAAACAAAAGGTGCGTGGGCTTGGTGTAGACCATCGCACTTTTGTTTCCGTCACTCGAATCTTCTCCACCAAAAGAGACGCACAGACTTCATTGCCTGCCTTTCCTGGAGGACTCTGGCGGAAAGATTGAATACCGGCACGTACCTTTGTAGTATTCAGGTTGGTTAGTAGCACCGCACGAGCTCACAAGTGATTTGCTTTGCGTTGTGGTGTTGCGATAGCAGGATCTAATATCTTAAAATGCACAATACTTTACTGAATGAGCTGTAAATGCAGATAGTGATACTGTCGCAGAAAGGAGACGAGACAAGCATCAACACAAACGCATTCGATGCGAACGAGAGCAAGACTTTTGTTTATTTCTCTTTTTGAATCATAATGCTCCTGCCTTTCGGAGCCCACTGTATTACCTTGTTTTCAGCGAGTTTTAAAGATGCAGTCTCGTGATACGTGTCGCCTACAAACACACCCGCTCAATGGGTATCTGCGCTAGTGTCTAAGATACATGTATCTTCGGTACTGTCCAGCACCGATTACTATGCATTTTAAGTTGGTTAACCATTACCTCATTGTACTGTACTGTATTGGTTTAGTCGCGAGACGATTGCAAAGATAAAGTTCGCATGTATTATGCGCACTGCGATTCATGCAGCGTGTGAATGTCATGTTGCTTTTGTACGACATGACAGTTTTCTGGCCAATATAACATTTGCATATGACCTATAAGGCATCCACCTTGACAGATACTCTAGGGGGCAAGCATACAACGGTGAGAGGATAGGTCAAGAAAACGAAAAATGGCAGGAAAGTTCACTCTAAATACCTAGAGCGTTACGCCAATGTGTACTTCCCGAGACACAGAGCTGGGACAATATTTCGGGAGGCCTTATATACATGATGCAATATTTCTTGCAAATCTGCTAATTTAGATGTTAACAAATGAGAGTTCCCCAAAGTTAGAACGTTTGAGGTTAAGCATTCAGCTTTAACAAAAGCTGCAGAGAGATCGAACACATCAAAAGAAAAAAGAATATTGTGATACCTTTGATTACCTCATTGAAATTATTATTCCTGTCAACGTAATACTCCACAAAAATTGTTCGATCCTCACTGCTTTAAACAGGCTTCTGAACCAGTAACACGATTACATTTGCAATAAAAAGAC